>JAIUZE010005598.1:97679-113498 GCA_022085475.1 Heliosperma pusillum
TCCGAGATCCTGGCCAGGTTTAGACTAGGACCGTATTATTATCGTCGTGCTACCAGGAGGAAAATAGTCTACATATACGAAATGTTGATCGTGTATGAGTTCAGGGCAATGTTTATCCCGTGGATGCCTGTTAATCATTCTTGCTGGGACACGATGCTAGTGCGTTTCATTTACCGTGAGAGTTGTCGTCTTGTGTTGTCGTTCTTTGAATGCGTGATTTCATGATATTATTCATGGTCATTGCATGATTGGACACCGTCATGGTCTTGGTTCGTGAATGGATGATAATATGTTGGATTTGTGTAATCATCGCATGACTTGACTGGTTTGTCTGTCGAGTCTCAATCTTATCAATCTTATACCGCTAACGGTGAGATGCAAGCCCTAGTGAGCGTATTCGATTGCCTAAGAGTGTCTTTCCCGAGTCGTTGAATAACATGATGGTTACGAATTGGATTTCCACATGATCTTATCATTTTCTATAGTATTGCCTATCTATTTTTATCGTAACTCACATGGATATGTATATATATGCATGCTTTACTTTCGTATTACCTTATGTGTACGTTTGATGTAATATGGCTGGGAGAACCCGGAGTTACTCCCCACTGACTGTGGCATTCATGTTTTTCATGGATGAACAGGTTGCTTGCTATGGATGACTTTTTGGATGTGACAGTTTGGGGTTCGGGTGTGAGCTAGCGGGCGTTGTCCCTGGAAGTTCACCTCTAGACGATAGTAGCTAGTTTTGTTAAACACTTGTTCTTTGCTAACATTTTAAGAGACCCCGTCTCTTTATTGTATATTCCGTACTTAGTTTGTAATATTTTGACACACCTCGTGTTATTTAACTTGCATGTATAAAAGTTTTTAAAAACTACCTATTTCCGCATTATAATTCACATGCTTGTTTGATTTTATATTTCCGCATTCGCGAGATATCTTTCAATCGTATTGTAGAGGTTTATATATTTCGTCACGAGTTCTCAAAACTCAATTGATCAACCATTTAACAAATGATGATCATTCATAAGAGACTTCTTTAGGGAGATATCCTCGCAAGAGTAAAATATACTTCTCCTTTTAAACATTTATCAAAGTAGAACAATATAATTAATCTTGTGCATGCAAATGATATGTAACTAATTCTAAACAACATAGTCTAACAATAATAATAATGTATATATTAAAACTAAGATGCAATGTTGAACTTACTCTCTATATGCACATGATAATGATTCAAAGTGCAAACTGTACAGTTTCTTTTACAATATTCATAATTTCAATTGACTTCAGGTCAATAGATGGACTTCAGGTCCATGAGCTCATTTATAATCAAAGATTATATGTCGACAATCAAAATTAGGACTTGCATATAATATCCCCATTTTCTAGTCCATTAAACTTCGCGCGCAAATGCATATCGGTTCCATAACCATATCGATATAATTCAACATCTCTTAGATATTTTCAGTACTGATAAGTGATATCTGAATATATAGGGTACCATTTATTCTCTATATTGGCCATCTATTATCATTCAGATATTTATGTCACTTCAGGGACATACAAATTTCTTTACTCCATAGAAGTACCAACTGCCCATTATTGCCATTTTCTTACTACTTGAAATATGTGAACCGATATGACTTCCACACTACATTCCATGTGTGGTTATTGTTCAATTTGACAAGAATTTCAATATTCATTACATATAATATCTAACACTAATTTATAGCACACTATACCACAAATAGGGCTAATCTGTCTATAATTAAATCATAAATCCCTGTCTATAACTAAATAAATGCCATCATTTTTAATTTTATGAACCTCTATTTGATGTATTTTATATTGAAAACAAACCGCTGAACTTCAGGTTTAGTTGAGGATAACTTACTTGTCTGTTTTTACCAGCTTTTCCTTATCATTCTCCCCCTAAGGTGGTAAAAACTATCAATAACAGATAGATTTAATGGGCAATAAATTATTATATCCACCTTAGATCTCAATTTCTCATATCACCGATGAGAATTAATATGGACATTTTTGTATAATAACAAAATATTTCGGGGAGTAACATATAATGCAGTTGGATTTCTAATGTGCTGAATTACAATGCCCAATTTGGGAGATCAACGATTGTATATAATAATCAAAATGTGATTGCTGATCACAAGAACTACTCAGGAAAATCATTATGTTGCTATAAGCCATTCAATAGAATGTCAATCCATAAACAAACATTTAAGTTCTTTATTGAACTTTTGAGTAATTTTTATATCTCCAATATCAAATATACTCAATCTCACTGTAGTGTCTTGCCTTTAATGAAATTTCTACACGAGAGAGTTTCAGCACTTATCTTTTCTCTAGGATAAACTCCAGGTTTATCAAAACGGGTATAATAAGAACCTGGATGACCTCAATCGTCACATCTTAACAATTTACTGTCAACTTTTTATTTAGCTTGACGTCCACAATTTATGACGCTATTTTATAAGCACTTGGCTGTGTATAAATAGTTTCAGAATAATTAATATATCACACGCCACTTTAATTTCTAGTTGACTATTCATCTTGCTAAACTTCTGGTTAGCAATGTCATATCACGTGCCAAATTTATAGTTGACTATAATTACACTGCTAAACTTCCAGTTAGCAACATTTAAACATACGACTTCAAATTAAGTCTGTTTTATCTAGCCAGATAAAAATAGATGTGACATAAGACACTAACTGATGTCTTATTTATATTGGCAAGACTAAACATGTAACACAATATTCCTTCAAAGAATATATTACATTGCTTTTTCTTGTAGTATGGACACAAACCATACATCAAAATGATTCTTTATAGGGATACAAATCATAACTGATTCTTTGAATAATCTCAGTTAAACTCAATTAATAATTCATCGATCCCTCCAGAGGAAGTGGTGAATTCAATGAATCACTTCATAATATTAAATAACTTGATCACATGTCACTTGTATACGAGATACCACACATAGTATTTTAAGCTATTTATACGATAATGTGTCTACATGACTACATTACTTGTATGAATGATAAATATATTTCATACTCAAAACATGATATCTCATTCGCTTCAAGGAATGATTTTGATTCGATTTGATATGATTCTCAACTTTTAAAAGTATCTCATATTTTGTAAATATTCATGTATAAACATTGAGTTTATTCTTAATTATGATACTCAAATAATACTCACTATATGAAATGTGAGAATTTATAAACATTGTGAACTTCAGGTCACAGTTTCAATATCTGTAAACATTATGAACTTCAGGCCATAATTTAGTATATGTAAACACTATGAACTTCTGGTCATAGTTTCAGTATCTTTAAATATTATGAACTTCATGCCATAGTACGAATTATTAAAATTTCAACTCGTATATCACTTTCCTTTTCTCATATCGAATTTCGAGTATATGTGTCACATGAATCTTTCAATGAACTGATTTGGCTCAGTAAGTCTACATCATTAAGCTCAATTTAGACTTCTTTTACATGGCTCACCAAATGCCACATTATTAGGCTCAATAATGTCATGTTCTCAATCTCTGCTACATGCAGAGTCTTTATGAGATGTCACATTCACTTCAAAGAATGGACCAAATTTCAAATCTATTATGCCGTTCAACTTCAGGTGAACAAGAATCAATTCAGAAATAATTTATCCTTTTATAAAGACCGCTTTATCCATTTGAAACCCAAATGCAGTTCATAAATCGCAGTTGTGAACTTCTGGCCACTAGCATTTACATGTGGACTTCTGGCCACTTACACTTTAAAATATGAATTGATGAGACAATGTTAAATTATTCTTACACACCTTTAAAACCTTGAACTTCAGGCTAAAGTTATATTATGGACATATCTGCTCATCTTTATAAAATAAATCTTTTGGAACTTCAGGTCCAAAAATTATATGATATGTCCTTTTCCAAAAATTAAGTCCAATAATATGTAAATTATACAAGATTAACTTAGTTATCATATCAAACAATACCATATAGAATCCATGTGAATGATTTATCGGACCAAAATATATTAATTCATTTTACAGACTATAGTTTTCAATACACGAGTATTCATACTATCTCACGTCCAAACTATCAAAGACGCTTAAAACCATAAACCTGCAAATTTGACTTAATTGCAATGAACATAAGCAATTGTGAAAAGCTTAATGCATTAACATTAAACTAACCTTTAATCTATTAAGTAACGCTTACCGGATGATGTTGAGCGCACAACCAAAACAAGTAATTGTTAGAGCAAGATTGTTAAACACTGACATACATCCACTAATACAAATTTAATATATTATATTGTCTTTCAGAGGAGTGCTCGAGCTTTTAACAAGAGTGTTTTTTTTTTCCAATAATAATCCTTGCGAGTAATATTAACTACAATTCCATGCCTCAAAAATTTGAGATAATTAATCATACAATTACAAAAAAAAAAATAGGTTATGATTATCATATAATGCATGTAATTACGCAAACCAATTGATATAGTCGGTTTTACCAGTTCGCTCAGTGTTAGAATAGTATAGTGTAAAAATATTGCAACCCAAAATCTCTCTTTTCATAACAGAAATTATATACGCAGATTAATTTAGAATAGCCACAATTAATCCAAACACACATACAAGCATTGGTTTTTACGCATGAAATATTAAATAACAAATATATAATGTCCCTCAAAGCATTACCCATACACACATTAACACACAAAATTATTAAAGAGATAGGATTTACATAACAAACCATATATCATAGGATACATAACTACATAACTACTATATTAAGAACATATACATGATGATTGGTATTATATGGTCTTTAAGATTGAACAGAATGTAATACGCGTGTAATGTTTATGCACAATCAATATTTCTAGCAATAAAAAAAACACAAACGAAATAACATAGCATGAAACATCAACATAACATACCATATTAAATATGAATATAAAGAGACTCGTGCTGATAACGTGTTGTGAAACAAAGGGAGATCGAGATAATTATAGAGAGAAGGTAGAGAGAAAGTAAGGGAGACAAATCTGTGTTATTATTCCATTATAAGGGGTATATATACACATACAATAGGGGTAGAGTTTCCATAAGATAAAATATTCTAGTATCCTATAAGATATGGACATCCATATAATAATATTTCATAATAAAAACACATTTCTTATTTAAGATAAGTATAACCGTCTTAACTTTAAAAATAGTCAAGTAGTATGAATAAGACAAAAGGTAGCAGAATGACATGAAAAGCAACGAATTTGTCTTCTATGCACAAGCTAGTAGGATGATACTGGACACATTTTAATATTAAGAACGATACATTCATGTTAGGGGAGACTAACTAATACTTCTTCCGTTCCATTGAGTTCTTTACGTTTGTTTTTTGCACAAAAAGGCAAAAAAGTGGAGTATCACTACTACAAATCCCTTATATTTAAGACGCTTCACTATCGACGCTTTAACGGAGCGTCGAACACATATTTCACTTTCCGTCTCATTTTGACGCCTTATAATGTCACGTGATAAATAACCGTATCTATTAATCAATATAGGCATGAGCGCAATTTTTCATAATTTGAGCGCAATTTTTAATAATACTTGAGCAAAATTTTTAGTTTACCTAGAAATATTCCACCGCCAAACATTTTAACCCCACCGCCTAAACTCACATCGCCCATCTCCCATTTAATTCATTTCCATCATCTACCAAGCAACTGTTGCACATTTTTCATCTTCCATCTCTAATTATTCAACTCATTAAGACACAAATAGTAGGGTTTCGATTTAATTGGGATCAGAATCGTTCTAGTTACACACTTTAATTGACCAAGCAAGGTTAGTTTCTAATTTTAAGCATCAATCCACTTGTTTTTAATTTGTTAAATTTCATTGTTTCATGATTCTATCTTGTTACACAGTAATATATAATTTGGAAAGTGACCATGAGTATGATGATGACTACAATGAAAGCCGAAGATCAAACAACAGTGACGAAAATGTAAAATATAAAAGATTGTTATTAGCTGCAAAAGAAGAACTTTACGAAGGGTGTCAAACTTTCTCAAAATTGTCATTTCTATTGCACTTGTTTCACATCAAATGTATGTTTCATTGGTCTAATGACTCATTCAATAAACTAATTGAACTACTATTAGAACCATTTTCACAAATTGGTGTGTTCCCTTCATCTTATTACGAGAGAAATAAGATTATCAATGATTTGGGTCTAGGATATGAAAAGATTCATGCTTGTCCATTTAATTGCACGTTGTATTGCGGGGAATTCTCACAAAAAGAAGAGTGTCATAAATGTCACACTTCAAGATGGAAAAAAACCGCAAGTCAAGTAGGTAATCACAATGATAAAGAAAAAGGGCACCCGAAGAAAGGAGAACCTGCCAAGGTAATGAGATATTTTCCTCTTATTCCTAGATTACAGAGGGTATACATGTCGCCTAAAAAAATAGAAGACATGAGGTGTCACCATAAAAATCGTGTGAAAGATGGAAAACTTAGGCACCCTGCAGATGGCCTAGCTTGGGAACAATTTGATTCTCGGTATCCTCAATTTGCCTCTGATCCTAGAAATGTTAGGTTAGCTTTGGCGACAGATGGTTTTAATCCTTATCGTTTGATGAATACCACATATAGTACTTGGCCAATCATTTTGATACCCTATAACTTACCACCTTGGTTATGCATGAAACCCTCATCATTTTTATTGTCATGTATCATACCGGGTAAAACTAGTCCTGGCATTGATACTGATGTGTACATGCAACCTTTACTTCATGAGTTGAAATTGTTATGGGAAGGAATAGATACTTTTGATGCTTACGAGGGAAATGTTTTTAAACTAAGAGCAGCATTGCACAGTACTATTAATGATTTTCCGCATATGCTATGTTATCTGGATGGAGTAATATGGGTTATGATGCTTGTCCTCGATGCACTGATTCAACAAATTCTGGTAGGTTTGGGGGTAAAATTCGTTATGTTGGTCATAGAAAATGGTTGGATGCTGATCATCATTATTGTTTTCAAGGCAATTTGTTTGATGGAACAATCGAGAATGGTACTGCTCCTAAATAAGTAAGTGGGTCTGATGTTTTAAGGCAGCAACAAAGTATTAACTATATTTATGGTAAGTAAAAAAGACGTCCAAAACGAAAAACAATGGCTCGAGAGATTGGTGTGTCAACTAATATTGTTACCAATGACCATAACGAGGATGATGTTTGTAATTTGTGGAATAAGAAGAGTGCATTTTTTGAATTACCGTACTGGGAGTTTAATCCACTACGACACAAACTAGATGTTATGCACATTGAAAAAAATGTGTGTGACAATATCTTAGGAACACTTTTGGATATGGATAAAAGTACAGATAATGAGAATGCTAGGAAAGATCTTAAGAAGTTAGGCATAAAGCAACACTTATGGCTGCAAGAACGACCAAATAAGGATTTGTATATGCCTCCTGCTTCGTACTCTATGTCTTATGAGGAAAAAGAAAGATTTTTGAAAGTGTTACAGAAGATTAGATATCCCGATGGGTATGGCTTAAATATCTCTAGATGTGTGAATATGAAACAGCGAAAGATTTTTAATCTAAAGAGTCATGACAATCATGTCTTGATGCAAGATATCCTTCCTGTAGCACTTAGAGTATCCAAGAGCACATGAATAATCGAGCTACTTGGGGACTTATCTTATTTTTTCAAATATTTGTGCTCAACAACTCTTGATCATGATGAGTTAGATGTACTTCAGTCAAAAATCATACTTATTCTTTGTCGGATGGAAATGGAGTTTCTTCCGACTTTCTTCACAATTATGGTTCACCTACTAATTGACTTAGTAGAGGAGGTCAAGCTTGGGGGGCCAGTTCAATACAGATCGATGTACCCGATCGAAAGGTTAATACTTAAACCATCAATGTTTTAAATGTTGATTTTTTTTTTCCGACTTAACCTTTGTTTTTCTAAAGGTATTTAACTCACTTAAAATCATATGTGAGCAATAAAGCTCAACCCGAGGGATCAATTGCTGAAGGGTTCATGTTAGAGGAAACCATCACATTTTGTTCGAGATATCTCGAAGGTGTTGAAACCAGATTTAATAGATAAAAAAGAAATGATGATGAATTTCCATACATGGACCAGTATTTGTACAACTCCGGTGGTCGAGTGATTGGGAAGAAGGAAAAAGTAAGACTAGATGATAAGAGTATAAGACAAGCTCATCGTTATATTTTAATTCATTCTGATGAAATGAAAGATGTTCTCGAGTAAGTAATCATCAGCATCTATGAATAATTATACTTATTCTAACACTATCACTTATGTTACTTTTTTTTTCTATTTTGAAGTGAATTTCTTTATCAAAAGCAGCAAGAGTGCCACTCTAGTAGCTACAATGAAAATGAGTGGATCATCAATGAATTTGGAGAGTGGCTTTAAATTCAGGTTTACTTCCTTTTTATTTTAAATATTGAACATTAACATAACTTCTCTATTAACATATTAATGTAAGTATATATTGTTTTAGGTGAAAAATTTAGATGGATCTACTAAAGAAGGACAACTACGGAAAACCTTAGCTGGTGGCCTAAGTTGTTATGGTACAAACATGATCGGATTTTTGATCAATGGGTATAAATTTCAGACGGTTGATCGTGAGCGGGATAGAAAAACGCAGAATTCTGGAATTATGGTGGAAGCTGACGGGGAAACATATTATGGAAAGCTTAAAGTTATTTATGAGCTGGATTATTTTGGAACATTCAAAGTTGTAATGTTTCGTTGTGATTGGGTAGACATATATAGGGGGATAAGAACTAATGAAGACAAGAGTAGTATCACTGTTAACATTTCCAAGTTGATGCACACTGGTCGAAATTTGTCTGATGATCCATTTGTCTTCTCATCTCAAGCAAAACAAGTATTTTTCGTTGAAGACGAGATGCAAAAAGGATGGTTACACGTGATTAGGACTAAGCCTAGAGACTTGATTGATACCGGCGAGATTTAATCTTACTTTGTTCTTCTAATTTTGTTGTTTTACGAGTAATTTAGTCCTAGTCCTCTGTTGCTGATGTTAATCATCTTCTTAATTTGTTGAACAATCTGCTCGATACAAATGAAATAAGGGCTGATCTAGTTCGAGTTCGAGTTCCTTTAATCCTCGCATTTTTAACTTTCCGATATATTCCCCAAATCATTCGTTGAAGATGAGATAGAAACGAGTGCTGATCATCATTCTAATTATCTATTTATTGTTTTAGGATATATCAAGGATTCCATTAATCGACAATGACTTATCGAAGCAAAAGAACAAGAGCATTGCTGACAAAAGATGATGAATTACAAGTTAAGAAGATGACTTCTCATCTACCAGTTACATCGACTACTTCCACAGATGATGGCATGAATAGTGCGGGTGGTGTGAGATGGGGCCCATTTAAACCACCCAAAGGTAACCCTAAACCTGGCACCGACAACCTTAAAACCACAAAAACAGCACCCATTTGGAGAAATCATGTAATTGGAGCGTCAAATAGCAGGACTATTCCAGTAGTGGGACAAAGATCCTCGCTCGACATAGATTTTGAACAAAGGAACCCGTCCAAGGAACCTGAGCTCCCGATGCATCACAAAAAGCAATCTACTGCCACTTTGTCATTTAATATTCAGTCGGATGCTTCCCCTCATACACATACTACTGATACTACTCTGCCTACATCTAATAGCACTCGTAAAAAAAAATGCTCATATGTCAAAGGGTTATCGGCCTCCATCTACTCATTATTCTCAGACATGTGATCTTGGGCTTAATCGTCAGAACGTAACTTCTAACATCAATTCTAATGATGTAGAAGTGAGCCTAAAAGCACAAGAATCACCCATTTGGAGAAATCGTGTAAGTGGAGCATCAAACAAGATCTTAGTAATGGGGCGGCAAACATCCTCGCTCGACAAATAATTTGAACAAACAGACCCATCTGAGACGATGATGCTTCACAAAAAGCAGTCTACTACCTCCCCATCAATTAACATTTCGTCTGCTGGTAGCCCTCAGCCACATGATATGGAACTGCCAATATCTAATAATAGATATAATAACCAAAAGGATACACTGATGAAGAGATATTCTTTGCCTAATCATCAAATCGGAACAAACAACCTCTCTGATGATGAGGAAGTGATCCCGAAGATTCATAAATCACAAAATGCCCCTAAAGAGAATTTCAGTTTAGAGGATGGTGAACCAACTAGATCAAATACTGTCCTATATTTGTTCAAGCACAGGCGGCGTCGTGCAATGCCAGATTGGCCGGATGAAGTAGAATTTGACGAGGACGATGATATTCTAACAATTGGTAAGACTCTCCAACTTTTAATGTGCATAACTTTTAATGTGCATATATGATCGTGCTTGTCGCGAGCCCGATACAAAGATAAATTACCCAGACTAGGCCAATAACAAATTAATGTAATTAGGGAAGTAGGGGTCGATCCTCAGGGAGATAGTGTTTCCTATAGAATGTGAAATGTCTCGCAATTGGGTTTCATCTAACGAGTTTCTGGGTTTTGGGGATTATGATGTCTAAACTAACAAAAAGCATAAATGAAAACAAAATAAAAGCAATTGAAGATGAAAGCAATAAAGCAAATGATGAATTAACAATAATAGAAAGCATCTAGGGAAGTACGTTCACACATGTAGATTAACATATTGATGAAATTGGATATGGAACATGCAAATAATTCATTGTGAGTTCGTAAGAATGATGTGTTCATTACAATCATAGATCAGATGGTCTAGCAGGCTTTTAGGCAATTTACTAGGTCTTAATCCACCATGTCATGCTTTGTCTATTCAATTCGCGTATCTCTACCTTGGAAAAGAATTCCATTCTAGTCAATGATTTTGATCAGAAATCGTCAACTATTATTATAGTCCAAACATGTATAGACAAAATGTTTTAAAAGCACAATTTCTTTTATCCAATTATCATCTTTTAATTAACCTAACATGGCTACCCTACACCCTAGAAAGCTGACTACTCACTCATGGCGATGTCTAAATCTAAGATGAAGTTAATAACAAAAACTAGGACAGACATGTTTATTTGATTTTGACAATAGTTTAAGACTCTTTATAAGGCGATAATAACGACGCTAAATTGATAATCTAATGAAATGAAATGACGATTATAACAGTACTAAAATGAATCTAAGATAACATGGATAGAAAATAACAATCAAATGGAAAACATAAAGATATTAACAAAGGATAAAATAGAAATACCTAGGTGACGATCAACAACGAAAGTGATAACAATAATAGAAATCCCTTACATAGAATAATCGTTCCTTGAATTACAACACTTGAACCCAACAAAGTAGATTACAAAGATTGAAATTTTTATTGATCTAAGCTAAGATTTTGATATAGAAAGGACAGAAATAAACTAAAAACTAAAGATGAAAAAGAAGAAAATGTTCTAGACAAGAGAAGAGAGGCTAGGCTCTCTCCTCTTAATCTAGGTTTCTAATCTAAAGAGAAGTGTAAGAAGAGAAGAGAAGAGAAGTGAAGTATGAAGAGATGTGTTGAGAAGAGTGGCTGAAGCATCTTTTATATAGCATTAGGGTTTCGTGGGGAAGGGGTCGAGCATTGAACATATAGGACAAAAGGAGGAAGTTGAAGCAATTTGCTCGAAGCAGCAGGGATCCCCGATCGGGTACACACTTACCCGATCGGGTAAGTTGTGATCTTGGTCCTTTGACTCTCGTTTCATCTCCCCTTGGATATGACTTGACTTCCATCATCCCCCTTGACCTCTTGAGTCGGGTTTGTTGATAGGGTTTGATGTAAAACGATGAATTCTTTGCCTAACTGATCGATCTATTGACAACTGCGACATCGTCTTTACTTCTTCTCTCTTTTGAATTAGTGAACCTTCTTGAAATGCCTTTCACTTGGTCAAGCTTGCTTCTTCAAATCGTCGGGTTCTAGGCAAATGCTCGGGAATATAGAAAAAAGGCGTAGAAACGTCACTTTCCCTGCAAAACAGGTTAGAACATAGGAATTCACCTAGAAGACGATATTAGCTCATAAAATGGATTAACAAAGCACAAATGACATACAAAACTGAGCTACATTGGGGGTTAAAATCATACAAATATTCAATTATCAAATTCCCCCAAGCTAAACCTTTGCTTGTCCTCAAGCAAACATAACAAACAATACCAGCACAAGGGTTGAAAGCATTGGCTACTACACCATCAGGAAACAAATCTCAACATAAAGCTTTGGAAACATAATGAATCATAACCCAAAAACAACGTGGGCAAGAATGATACATAAACATGGCTGAGATTTACATAACGGCGTAGCACAAAGAATTTCACTATAGATTTTTCGGCTCTTGCATGATCTTTTGACAAATGGACTCTCACGGCACACTCGAACACTCATTGTATGTAAAAGGTGATTTCTTTATGTGTAAATGTTTGAGACACTCACCTATCTACGACTTATGAAAATGTGTCCGCAACCTAATATGGTAAACAATTCAAAACAGAAGTCAAAGATCACAATGCACATAGAAAAGAAGCCGGAAAAATAAGAAGAAGGCTTTGGGAAATGGGTGAAAGGTGGACAAACAGTTATGGTCATGTGAAGGTTAGAATGAGCTAGCAACTGACCAATGATAAATGAATACTCAATCCAAACTTTCAATCAATTTCCCAGAAGACGAATAACGAAGCTTAAAAGCAACAAATTGACTTATTACACACAGAACACAAGGGTAAACTCCTTCTGAATAATGACTTGACATTTTGAGGTGATACTCACAACTTCTTCTATTTTATTTCTTTTTCAATTTCTTTTCTTTTTTTTCGTTTCTCCTTTTTCTTTTTCTATTTCATTTTTTTTCTATTCTTTTCTTTTTTCCTTTTGAACATAACATCACTTCTTAAACATTTTCGTTCTCCCAAATTCACTTTGACAT
Organism: Heliosperma pusillum; assembly: GCA_022085475.1. Lineage (NCBI taxonomy): Eukaryota > Viridiplantae > Streptophyta > Magnoliopsida > Caryophyllales > Caryophyllaceae > Heliosperma > Heliosperma pusillum. The sequence goes on from JAIUZE010005598.1 coordinate 110,768, forward strand.
CAAAAAACAAAATCTTCTCAAAAGAGCACCCATACACCATAGTCTAGCTACTAGCTCAACAGGGTAGGCAGTTTTTATATGTAGCTATTATTTTGTGAAGCATTTGTATGAAGGAGCTAATTTTGAGGGGTAATTCAAAGTGAAAAAGGCTTCAAATCTTAGTGAATCATGAATGAAATGCTTATAGGAATGAAATGAGAACCATACTTATGCGTTTTGACATGACACACATTACAAGGAGAACTACACACACCTAGATGAGACAGGGTATAGATGTACCAGCCTAAGGAGGTTCTACCTTACAATATATGTAACTTGCCAAATGTCAAGATCAAGCGTACTCATCTATAGATTCATTCCATGCCTACTGTGTACAAGACTTTCCCATGTATGCACAATTCAATAAATATTGAATCATTATCTTTTGAAAGCCCTAAGTTTGGGAAATGTAACATGATAGCATAGTAAACAAGCAAGCAAAGCATGAAAAGCATTCAATTATGTTCAGAAATTTTTAAATTTTCTCAAAAATCTTCTTTTTCTTTTATTCAAAATTTGAAAAATGATCAACTAAAATGCAAAATGGGAAAATGCAATCCCTCCCCCAAGCTAAACTCACATTGTCCTCAATGTAAGCACAAAGACAAAATATGCAATGAGAGGCTTAATGGGGAAAAGGACAAATGAAAGAAGAGTGAAGCTTACTAGTCAGCGCGGACTCCCCCAAGCTAGTCTTTTGGACTTGACAAGGAAGGTCTTTATAGATTCTTCAAAAACTCTTTCATCTGCAAAATAAATCCTAACAATGAAAAAGGGAATACAAAAATAAAAATGCAAAAAGAAAAGGAACACGGGTTGCCTCCCGAGAAGCGCAATTTAAAAGTCTTGCTAGACTCCATTTCTTTCTTTGATCATCCTTTATCTTTAAGCTCACTATCATCCAAGCTCATCATCATAGCGTTCTTTACATTCTCCATCCATGCCAAGCTTTTCCGGGAATAGCCTCTTCTAACACTTTTAGCAGTAGTGCTTTTAGTATGCTCACCTGCAAAAGAATCAAAACTAACATGTTCCTCCAACGGATCCGTCAGTAAGGATCGAGGCATAGAAGAAACAATAGAAGAATAATCAACATCAAGCACATAGCGTGAGTCTTCTAACACAGGACTCCAAACGGTGGGATTTTTACTAAAGGTCACCTTGTCATCTCCTATCTCTAATGTCAACTTCCCGTTCTTGACATCAAAAACTGCACCAGTGGTGTGCAAAAAGGGTCTTCCCAAAATGATTGTGATTTGAGAGTCTTCGGCCATGTTGATAAGTGAATATTTGTATGATTTTAACCCTCAATTTAGCTCGGTTTTGTATGTCATTTGTGCTTTGTGTGACAACTCTCGCGAATGCGGAAATAAAACATAACAAGCATGTGATTTATAAAGCGGAAAATACTGTATTTTAAAAACCTTTATACATGCAAGATTGAAATACGAGGAATGTCAGTAATTACAAACGAAATATAAAATACTACAAAAGTCGTAGTCTCTCAAAATGTTAACCAACAACAAAGTTATTAGCAACTAGCTAATCAACGTCTAGAGGTGTTTCATCCAGGGACAACGCCCGCTAGCTCACACCTGAACCCAAAATACCACAAGCAAAAAGCCATCCAATAAGCAACCTGTTCATCCATGAAAAACATGAACGCCACAGTCAGTGGGGAGTAACTCCGGGTTCTCCTAGCCATATCACATTAAACGTACATAAAAGGAAATACAAAAGTAGAAGCATGCATATATAGATATACATGTGAAATACGATAAGGATAGATAGGCAATTCGAGATATCATAATAAGAGCATAAGAGTTACAAGTCCGAATCCATCATGTTATACCAAGACTCGGGGAAGACACTCTTAGGCAACCGAATACGCTCACTAGGGCTTGCATCTCACCGTTAGCGGTATAAGTTTGATAAGATTGAGACTCGTCAAACAAACCATGCCAAGTCATGCGATGATCACAAATATTCCATCATATTATCATCCATTCAAACATACAATACAATGACGACCTCTCTCACGGTAAATGAAACGCACTAGCACTGTGTACATGGCAAGTATGATTAAAAGGCATCCACGGGATAAGACATTTCCCTGAACGCATACACGATGCTACATTTCGTATATGTAGACTAATTTCCTCCTGATAGGACGACGATAATAATACGTTCCTAGTCTAAACTGGCCAGACTCTCGGAATAAAACGTGTTCCCGATTCGACATGTGGTAAGACGTTCCACATCCAAGACTCGGTCAATCATAGACGCCGAGTACCCCAAATTCGGTCGATATTCACGAAAGAGGCGGAAAAGAGCACAAGCCTCATAACAAGCTGTACGTTACATGCAAATAACACCACCTCGCAAGTACACAACATTTGACGGCCGGGTCGATCACCGCAAAGCGTTCGCCTCCCAACAACGTCGTCGTATGCCCACTAACACATGCAAGTAAGCAGTAGGATACCTCCCCATTCCGACATTCCAGCCTTACGAACGTGGAGGTAGCCAAGGGAATGAGAGTACAAAGCACATAACAAAAATAGTGCTCAAACCGTAACATTTGTAAAAACCGACCCAAAGTGGGACATAACAAAAACCGTCATAAAACATGTGATACAAGCGAATGAAATAACATATATTTAAAACATTAATATTATAAGTCACCACGTAA
>JAIUZE010005599.1:0-22400 GCA_022085475.1 Heliosperma pusillum
TCATGATATTAGTTCATGGTCATTGCATGATTGGGCACCGTCAATGTCTTGGTTCGTGAATGGATGATAATATGTTGGATTTATTGTGATCATCGCATGACTTGACTTGGTTTGTCTGTCGAGTCTCAATCTTATCAAACTTATACCGCTAACGGTGAGAAGCAAGCCCTAGTGAGCGTATTCGGTTGCCTAAGAGTGTCTTCCCCGAGTCTTTGAATAACATGATAGTTTCAGATTTGATTTCCACATGATCGTATCTTTATATATTGGATTGCCTATCTATTCTTATCGTATCTCACATGTATATCTATATGTATGCATGCTTTACTTTTGTATTTCCTTCTATGTACGTTTAATGTAACAACCCGAAAAGTACCCAATTTTTCTAGTAAAATTTCTTAAGGATACTTTCCAGCAAGGTTAAGTTTTTAAAATAGAATTTATTGTTTCGAGTCGTATTTTAAAATTCCGAGTTCGTATTTGGAATTTCTGAGAGATTTCATGAAAATCCCGTTTTTAGTCGTCTTTGACTTTTCTTAACTTTTTAAAGTCGTCATTTACTTTTCTTGACTTTTTAAGTCGTCATTGACTTTTCTTGACTTTTAAGTCGTCATTTAACTTTTCTTGACTTTTAAGTCGTCATTGACTTTTCTTGACTTTTAAGTCGACTTTGACTTTCGTTGACTTTTCCGACTCACCTCGTAAATTTAAAGACCAAAATTATATTTTTAAAAATAATAAATTTAATTTATTTTTATTAAGAATTATTTGAATTTATGATAATTTAATATAATTATTTTGAATTTATTCGGAATTAAAGAATAACTTTTACGGTTTAATCCCGAACATCATTTAACTATTCCCGAGCCAACTTAAATCCCGAACAAACCCAAAACCCGACTTTGGCATGAGTCACACGCCCCATGTCATCTTTTTCCACTCACATTAGATATTTGAATTCTTTTGATTAAACTAATAAGAATATCTTAGATATTTACAACTTTATCGATCCGTTAACGAAAATTACACAAATCGTTTACAAAACAGATCCGACAATCACCATACCACATGGCTCCTTTGCTCTCTAATAGGACTAGATATTTGTCTTTCTTTTGATTACAATAACATAATATCTTGATATTTGATTTAATTAACTTAATATCTAATTAATTACTGTAATATAATTATTAAACCCGAGTCAATTCCGTAACAACAATTTCAAAACCCGACTCCATATTTCCTCTATATGTACACGGCTCACTCACCACACTTACTCACTAACAACTTTTCATTTTACAATAAATCAAATTAAGATCTAATTAACACTTTCTTTAATCGTTCTTGAGCGTTCTTGAGCGTTCTTCGTCGTTCTTCGTCGTTCTTGAGCAAAATCATCATAAAACCTTCATTTCTTATTCAAATCCGTCCTAGCTTATATTTCTAGAATCTCCTCTTCGCTCTCCATCTTCAAGTACGGTTTATTTTCAATTCCGACAAAATCGTTTTCAACATTTTAATTATGGAAAATCAAGTTTTAATTCTAATAATGTTTTTCTTGTCATTTCTTATAGGGGAAGATTTTGAAGACGAGTTTGGAGACTCGTATATTTTGGGTGAAGATTAGTAGACAGGTTTTCTTTATACTTCTTATATTTTTGGTGCTAATTGATTTTGCTAGCTAAGGTAACGATTCCGATTTACTCGACGAATTAATGTCACATAACTTTTTTATGATTGGTTCATAATCATGATTTTGTATGGATGGTTGTTAAAATGGTTGTTTGATAATTAAAACATGTTGGAATTAATTTGGTGTTTGATGGGTGGTAGAACCGTGTATCATGGCCAGAAAAACCAGCCCAAACCAGCCTCAAACCAAGCCGGTTCAGGCCGGTTCAGGCCCGGTCCAGGCCGGTCTGGATTGGTCCGGATTTGGTCCGTTGGTTTGGTGTCGATGTTTGATTGATTTGTTGTTGTTTTGACGGGTTTTAAATATGTTAAGCATGCGGGAAAATATTAAGAAACGGTCTTAGAATTTTTAATCAAAACAGCCCAAACCAGGCCCGTGGGCCCAGTCCAGGTCCGGTTTGGTCTCGGCCCAAAATCAGCCCGTGGGTCCCTCTTTGGACTTGTGACGGTTTTTGAGTTAATTGTTATTTTATCGCGTTTTGTAATAATTAGCAAGTGAGAAATGTTAATAAGTTAAAATATTTAATTAAAAGGTTTTTCATAAAATTATTATTTCTCACATGTTAGAAATTATAATACGAGATCGTAGTTTAATTTGATATCCTTTAAGTCAAGCGGGTTTTTAGTAAGATTTAATAATTCACATGTTAGAAGTTTGAATAAAATAACATGTAATGAATATGATGATTTTTATGTTCAAGTCTATATGGTAAAGACTCTGTTTCTAGCCGGTTTGACCAAACGGGTTTGGTCAAACTAAGATCTAGTCAGCCCCGTTTTGACTAATGACCCGTCGCGGGACTCAGGTCGGGGATTTGTCTTCAAGTAAGGTTGTATTTAATTAATGAATTAGCCTTAGTAGATATGAGGCGATATGATATTTGAATATGATTTATCTGCAATTAGTCACATGATAGGAAGTGTTTCCGTGACGGTGTAATTGTATGATATATGTTGTGTTGACTAAGTACCCATAGAGAATTATGAGTATATGGCGTCTTGACCATTCTAATTCTAAATGAGTAGCTTGGACCATGACATGGATAGGCTTTACTGTCTTTAACGAGTATATGTTCACTTGTTGATAGCTTTTGTGTCTCGGCTTAGTGGGTTTATATCCAAGTCGGGGCATGGCTGCCTAGTTCCACTTTGGAAATGGAGCCAGCTTAAGTACTAGCCATCTCTGCTTAGGGGGTCGCCTAGTAGAGTTTCTCATGTACGGTTATGTCAATGAGACGGGGAATGGAAATGCTGTTGTCGCTAGGTCTGATCAGTCTAGGGCTAGGATGTTTTCCTACCTTTTGGTATAGACTCGAGTAACAGAAGTCGACTATTGACTGCCCTAAGAACTTATGCCTGTTTGTAGACGTATTGGTCTTTCATGTATGTATGATTCTATGAGTTCTAGAAGGTGAGATGCAAGCCGGCTAGGATTGATAGAGTTTGGATTAACGGTTGTTAACTGATTCACATGATTACGTGTTGATTAGGTTTTGAGTGTATCATGGCCATGTTAACGGTAACCTCTGAGCTAGCATACCAGCTTCCCTACCTCGGGTTATATTTTATTATCGGATTCACATGATAGCTTTCATATGCTAGGTTATATGTTAGTTAATTGTTTCATAACATGAACAGCATATCATATATGTTAAGGTTTTATATTTTCGATATACATTGCTTTTATGTTATTCATGTTTTATTAAACTCGACATTTCGTGGCTGGGAGAACTCGGAGTTACTCCCCACTGACTGTGGCTTCCGTGTTTATATTTAATGCGGTCGAACAGGTGGTGAATGCATATTTGGGGTACATTGACGACCTAGCGAGCGAAGTATTTACCTTGGACCTATATTCGGTTCTTAGATTGTATATTATTATACACTCTTTTTATTTCCGTATTTATACGGGAGATATGTCTCCCGTCTTGTATATTTCTTTTGTATAATTTTATTTCCGTTTTGTAATGACCCTTTTTATTTATGACACCTTCGTTATGTATTATCATCTTTTATCTAGTTTAAATTATTTTTTTTTCTTTCCGCAAATTTGAGGGTGTCACACAACTAGCCTCATCCAAAGTCTCACGACAAGGGAAAATCCACAATCCATTATCGGTTATAATGATTCTTTAATACGCCATAATATTATTAATTTGATCACTACTATGCTCAAAGCCTCAAATACAAATAGTCACATTAGCAAATTATGGTGGTTACTAATTCTCAAGATAAATGGGTTCACCATTCTAACTCTATAATCCATAACAACTGAGGACTTACTATCCAAAGCTTGCAACGAACATTTCTCAATCTCAAACTATGATTCCTTAAGAATAAAAGAGAATTACTAATTCCAAACCACAAATGACCAATCACTTGGCAATCAGACAACCATTCAAATCATCTAGTTCATCTAAAACTCAAACCATATCGGTCTTCGCTTATGAGATTATTCCTCGAATCTGGTCACAAATCTAAATTTCACAAGTAAGATTCCTTTTTAGAGCGTAACAATTTAAGACAACAATTTCCCAAACAACCTCCAAGGTAACTATTCCAATATCTCGCAACAACGAACTATTATCTTGATCCACTCAATTCTCAAAATACCACTACAATACCAAACTCCAAATCTAAAACCACTAAGAGAGGATATATTATCACTATTTGGATTCATCCTAGAGCTTAAGTCCTATTTCCCATGATGAAATACAATATGAAATTTGCTCAATTCAAGGACACATATTCTAACCTAAGAATTCCAAAATACAGTACACTTATTCTTTGAGCTTTACAAATGGAATACGCAATCCACTAGAGAAAAGATAAAGGAGCAACGAGATAGAAAACGATATGGAATCTCAAGGAGAACATGAGAATAATTAAGGCGCGAGATTTTAAGAGAGGAGCGCTGAAAAATAACGAGGTCAAGAAAGAGACAAAGCAGATAGTAGAGGTATGAATATATCCGAGTAAGAAATAAGATACGAGCATGCGATTTCTTAAAGATCAATCTTGACAAAAACATTCAAGAATGGAAATGAAAAGGGATGATGGCAACGCGTAAAGTTTAAGGTTTCAATAGTCCAAGTCCAATGTCTCTCCTCCTTTCAGACTTAGGGTGATAGTAAAGCAACTCATTCCAAACAAAGGTCTCTTACAAGGGACCATCGTACCACAATAATCAAAGTAAGGTACACCTAGATTTAATAAATCGATTACAACCCAATTCATCCATACTTTCATATCACACGGATTCCCAAATGCGGAATTGCAACTCAAGCATAATAACATTCTCTCAACTCCATAATTTGACACATTCCCAAAGGTTTCAAAAACCGAAGAACCAATAAGGAATTCTCCATACTAATCTCTTTTCAACTCCTATGGCCACAAGGTAGAACACCGAACAAAACGTCATTATCAACATCATATAGCCCACGAGTTCATTATTAACAAAGTACAACCTCAAGTCAAACATCATCATTAACGTCCCAAGGTATTTCCATCATAGCTCACATCATCAAATCTCGCTCATATCTATAATCCTCAAGTAATATGGTTCAACTTACCGAAACCTTACTACTTCAAACGAGTCTCCGATACCATAAGATAAGATCATATCTTTAAATCCAAGAACTATAGCCAAATGCTTTTCCACCAAGCCTATACTCACAAACACACCATAGGAAACCACAAGACGTCACTTAACCTCAAAAGTATTTCGCACCTCAAGATATCATTCAAAACTTCTTATTTACACCAATTAGACATATCATAAGCATGGTCTTCAAAACAATACTAAACTTCTAAGTCCAAAAGACTAAATTACTAATGAGTTAAGAAGTCATAGCCAACTCATTCGACCTTACACCATCGAATATCATGAACTATTTACACACAAGTCATGGCAAGCATTTATACATTAAAATCATTAAACATACCTTACCACACTTTCCTCAAGGATACCAACTCTCACCACTATAGGGTGAAATTAGATCTATACCATTTTCCTCAAATCACAAATTCATTCTAACAAACACTAATATTCCACAAAGTCTAAAATTCTTCTGACCAAGTACAATATGCCACAAACAAAAGGGTATGGTGTCCACAAAAGGTCACATAAGGAAGTTGATGGTACAAATTGATAAAGAGGGGGAAGGTAACAAGAGTAATTTCCAAGGGAAAAAGAAGTTAGATGATGAAGAAGCACTTAGATGGAAGGAAGAGAGCATGATACATTAAGGACGAGAGAAAACATCGATGAGGAAGAAATACACTTCAATTAGGCTTGTCAATCTTCAATCTTCGGTAGAGGATACTTCTTGCAGCAGGAGCTCACCCAAGGGGTCTTGATGATCAAACCACATACAAGACAAGCTTGACCCCTCAGATGGAAGCTCGAGTTACAAGGTCTAAACAACAAGTTATGACAAGTCAAGAACAACCCAAGCCAAGCCACCCCAATGAAGAAGACAGTCCAAGACTCAACAACCCATGCCAAGCCCCAATACAACCCACATTACCCACACAAGACAGACAAAAAAACCTTCAGGCACAGACAGACCAATTCACAAACTCTGTATCTAGGAGGTACACCAGAGCATCCCAACCACCCCCACCATGGCCTACCATCAAGCCAACCCATTAAGCTACAAGTTTGCCCAGGACAAACCCTTTTGAAGTCTAGTAAAAATTCATGAAACAGACACCCCAAGTTAAGAGTCCAGCAAACAACTAAAACAGAGAAGGTACATGTCAGATTGTGGTTTCCTTTTGTTTAAGTCAACTTGTCATCGTCCAAGGCAGGTCTTATCTAAGTTATAATAAGAATAGAGAGTCCCAAGGAGCAGCAACACACCCAGGCAAGGCAGCAAGACAACAAGAGCAACAGATTTCCATTTCAGGAAAAATCCAAAACTGCTTTATTTGCTTTTGTTCAGTCTGTTTTTTTTGTGTCTTGTGTCTGTTCTTATTAGTTGTTGAAGCTCGTCCTATTGTGAGGCTCTTAATTAGTGTCAGTAGAAGTAGTTTAGATCCTAAGCTAGCCCTTGGATGATCCATACATCTAATGGCTCACAAGATATCAACCTCTCTATATAAAGGGGTCTTGTATGACTGTTGTAGGTAGACTTTTATGAATGAATGAACTTTGAGAAATCCCTCAAAACTATCAAACTTGTGCTAAGAGCTGTAGTTTGAAGCAAGCCTGATACATCTTCAAGGTGTTTGATCAGTGCCTTGTATTGTGAGTCAAGTTATATCTGTGCATTGCTGTGATTAACTTCTTGCTGTTGAGTCTAGTCTAGGGTGTTTGTGCTTTGCTGTAACACTTGAAAACTGTCTCTAAACTAGTCTTTGAGTCCTTTTCTCTTGTGCCTTGCTGTAGAGGATTGTCTCCAAGTCATATCCCTTGTATCTTTCAGCTAAAATAACTCACAATCCCTAAAACAACACCCCTTGTTACTTGATATTGTATTCAGTTTGAGTCAAGCTAATCAAGTCACTTAAAACTTGTGAACCTTAGTAGTTTACACTCCAAATTGGTTATCAGAGCTTTTGGTTGAGAGTCTTAGTGAGTTCATTTTCCCTAACTACATTTAAAAACACAAAAATAGCCCAATGAGTGAGGAAAGACTAGCAGGAGTAGAAGCAAGGATGGAGGATCTGGCTGGGATTGTAACCAACCTAACCAGAACCTTGGACCAGGTTATAGGCAACCATTTGCTTGCTGGAGGAAGAGGTAGAGGTCGTGGAAGAGGCCAAGGAGGAGGCAGAGGAAGGCCACCTGATGATGACGAGTATCCAGACTCAGATGACTCAACAAGAAGCAGAGCTTCCATCCACAGGAACACAGACAAACATCTTAAGGTAGATATCCCTGAGTTTTCTGGTAGTCTTAATCCTGATGACTTATTAGAATGGCTTAGAGACGTAGAAAGGATCTTTGAGTACAAGGGATACAATGATTCCAAGTCTTTTAAAGTAGCCATCCTTAAACTGAAAGGGTATGCTTCCCTTTGGTATGAGACTATGAAAGGGTTAAGGGCTAGGGAGGGTAAGGAACCCATCAAGTCTTGGACTAAACTGAAAAAGAAACTGTTAGACAAATTTGTTGATAAGGATTACACCCAGGATCTGTTTATCAAGTTGTCTAAGTTGAAACAAGGAGACAAACCTGTTGAATCTTATCTGAGGGAGTTTGAACAACTCACCTTACAATGTGATATAAATGAGAAACCTGAGCAAAGGATTGCTAGGTACTTAGAGGGCCTAGATAAGAACATTGCTAACAAGGTTAGGATGCAACCTCTGTGGTCATTTGATGATGTTGTCAACCTATCTCTGAGAATTGAGAAGATAGGGAAGACTAAGCCTGCTACACCAAAACCTGTTAGGCCTTTTCAAACCAGACCTTATAGTGGGTTTAGATCAATGGATACCCCTAAGACAGCACCCCCACCTACCTTAGACAAGGGTAAGGGCATCATGGGTCAAAAGCCAAGCACTTCATTGACTGAGAACAGAATTAGGTGCTTCCAATGTCAAGGCTATGGACATTTCAGGAAGGATTGCCCTTCTAAGAAGACCTTAACCATAATGGAAGTTGAGGCTTGGGAGAAAGAGGGTCTAGTTGAGTATGAAAGGGATGAGCCTGAGGTTGAAGAAGTGGTGAGTGAGGAAGAAGAGTCTAGTCAGGAGGCAATAGTGGCACTCCCTGACACAGGCCACAGCTTAGTCCTATGGAGAGTAATGCATTCACAACAGATACCTTTGGAGGAGGATCAAAGGTCCCTCATTTTCAGGAGCAGATGTACCATACAAGGGAGGGTTTGTAATCTTATTATAGATGGAGGTAGTTGTACCAATGTGGCTTCTGTTACTATGGTTGATAAGCTGAAGTTGAGCACTCAAGATCACCCTCACCCCTATAAGTTGAGATGGCTGAGTAAGGGAGCAGAGGTTAAGGTGGATAAGCAATGCATGGTCCCTTTCTCCATTGGCAGTGTGTACAAGGATGAAGTATTGTGTGATGTGGTTCCAATGGATGCCTGTCACTTGCTATTAGGAAGGCCATGGGAGTTTGATAAAAGCTCCATACACCAAGGAAGAAGCAATACATATTCTTTCAAGCATGGGAGCAGGAAGGTGACATTAGCCCCCTTGCCACCACACCAGAAGAGCTATGGGAGTCCAAGTATGGCTGAGGATTTGAGTGGAGTTGTATTTCTATCTGAGTCAGCAATGGTCAAGGAGTGTAGTGAGGAGCAACCTATAGTAATGCTGCTATCAAAAGAAGTTCAGGAAGAGGAGTCTAAGGTGATCCCTGCAGATGTTAAGCCCCTCATTGATCAGTTCAAGGAAGTGTTTCCAGAGGAACTTCCTGATGGCTTACCCCCTTTGAGAGGGATTGAACACCAAATAGACCTTGTGCCAGGGTCTGTACTACCTAATAGACCAGCCTACAGATGTGATCCTAAGGCTACACAAGAGCTGCAAAAGCAAGTTGGAGAGTTGATGAGTAAAGGGTTTGTAAGGGAGTCATTAAGCCCTTGTGCTGTGCCTGCATTGTTGGTTCCTAAGAAGGATGGGACTTGGAGGATGTGCATAGATAGCAGGGCTATCAACAACATCACAGTCAAGTATAGGTTCCCTATACCTAGGCTTGATGACATGTTGGATGAGCTAAGTGGCTCAAGGTTCTTTTCTAAGATTGACTTGAGGCAAGGTTACCATCAATTGAGGATCAGAGAAGGAGATGAGTGGAAGACAGCCTTCAAAACAAAGCATGGCCTTTATGAGTGGCTTGTCATGCCCTTTGGCCTGTCAAATGCCCCAAGTACCTTCATGAGATTGATGACAGAAGTGCTTAGGCCTTGCCTAGGGAGATTTGTGGTGGTATACTTTGATGATATCCTCATCTACAGCAAGAGCAAGGATGATCATTTGAGGCATCTTGAGGCTGTGTTTGAAATACTTAAGGAGAGCAAGCTCTTTGGGAAGCTTGAGAAGTGCACCTTCATGACTGAGGAAGTCAAGTTTCTAGGATATGTGGTATCTGGTAGAGGCATTTCAGTTGATCAAGACAAGATCATGGCAGTCCAGTCTTGGCCTATCCCTAGGAGTATTACAGAAGTAAGGGGATTCCATGGCTTAGCATCCTTCTACAGAAGATTCATTAAGGACTTTAGCACCATTGCAGCACCTCTCACTGAGTGCATGAAGAAGGGAGAGTTCACTTGGACTGAGAATGCTTTACAGGCTTTCAAACACATGAAGAAGCTCTTGTGCAGTGCACCTATCCTAAGATTGCCAAACTTTGATTGCCTATTTGAGGTTGAATGTGATGCAAGTGGAGTGGGAATTGGAGCTGTCCTCATCCAAGAGAAGAAACCTGTAGCCTACTTTAGTGAAAAGCTAAGTGGTGCCAAGCTAAACTATTCTACATATGATAAAGAGTTCTATGCTCTTGTCAGAGCTCTGAGGCATTGGAGTCATTACCTGAAGCCCAAACCTTTTGTCTTACACTCTGATCATGAGGCATTGAAGTACATAGGAGGCCAGCATAAGCTCAGTCACAGACATGCTAAGTGGGTGGAGTTCCTTCAATCATTCACCTTTTCTAGCAAATACAAAGAGGGCAAACAAAATGTGGTGGCTGATGCATTGTCTAGGAGGTACACTCTGCTATCAACTATGGAGCAAAGGGTTCTTGGCTTTGAGTTTATGAAGGACATGTATCAAGAAGATCCAGACTTTGCAGAAGATTGGTTAGCACAGAAAGAGGGAACAAGAACCATTGACTCACCATACACTTTGCAAAATGGATTCTTGTTTAAAGGAAACAAGTTGTGTGTTCCCAGAGGATCTTATAGGAACCTATTGATCAAGGAGGTACATGGGAGTGGCCTTGGAGGACACTTTGGGGTTCAGAAAACTGTGGACATACTACAAGATCAATTCCACTGGCCTAAGATGATGGGAGAAGTTCAAATAGTGCTCAGAAGGTGTGGAGTTTGTCAAAAGGCCAAGAGTTCTTTCCAAGCAGGACCTTACACTCCCCTACCAGTCCCATGTAGGCCTTGGGAGGATGTTAGTATGGATTTCATAATGGCATTGCCTAGGACAGCAAGAGGGAAGGATTCTATCATGGTGGTTGTGGATAGGTTCAGTAAGATGGCACATTTCATTGCATGCAAGAAGACTGAGGATGCTGTGAGTGTAGCAGAGCTATACCTTGATGAGGTGGTGAGGTTACATGGAGTTCCAAGGACCATTGTGTCTGACAGAGACACAAAGTTTATGAGCCATTTCTGGAGGACATTGTGGAAACTGCTTAACACTAGGTTATTGTTTAGTACCTCCCATCACCCTCAAACTGATGGCCAAACTGAGGTGACTAACAAGACCTTGGGAAGAATCTTGAGGTGTATAGTCAGCAAATCTCTCAAGGATTGGGACTTGAAGTTGGCTCAAGCAGAGTTCTCTTTCAATAGAGCTCCATCAGCAGCCACAGGCCACTCCCCCTTTGAAGTGGTCTATGGTACTAACCCCTTAATGCCTTTGAGTTTGTCTAATGTGTGCAGGTCAGAGGTCCACTATGATGCCAAGAAGAGGGTGGAACAAATGCTAAAACTCCATGAATCAGTCAGAAAGCAAATTGAGAAAGCCAATGATCTATACAAAAAGAATGCCAAGGTTCCTAAGACCAAGAAAGACTTTGCACCAGGAGACCTAGTATGGATCAACCTAAGGAAAGAGAGGTTCCCTTCCAAGAGAAAGAACAAGCTAGAGCCCAGGGCAGATGGTCCTTTTCAAGTCACAGAGAAGATAGGTCCCAATGCCTACAAAATTGATCTACCAGGAGAGTATGCAGTCCATGGAACATTCAATGTGGGAGATCTCAGTCCCTTCTATGAAGACTCTGAGGGGGAGGAAGACATAGGCTTGAGGTCAAGCCCTTTTCAACCTGGGGAGGCTGCAGCAGGAGCTCACCCAAGGGGTCTTGATGATCAAACCACATACAAGACAAGCTTGACCCCTCAGATGGAAGCTCGAGTTACAAGGTCTAAACAACAAGTTATGACAAGTCAAGAACAACCCAAGCCAAGCCACCCCAATGAAGAAGACAGTCCAAGACTCAACAACCCATGCCAAGCCCCAATACAACCCACATTACCCACACAAGACAGACAAAAAAACCTTCAGGCACAGACAGACCAATTCACAAACTCTGTATCTAGGAGGTACACCAGAGCATCCCAACCACCCCCACCATGGCCTACCATCAAGCCAACCCATTAAGCTACAAGTTTGCCCAGGACAAACCCTTTTGAAGTCTAGTAGAAATTCATGAAACAGACACCCCAAGTTAAGAGTCCAGCAAACAACTAAAACAGAGAAGGTACATGTCAGATTGTGGTTTCCTTTTGTTTAAGTCAACTTGTCATCGTCCAAGGCAGGTCTTATCTAAGTTATAATAAGAATGGAGAGTCCCAAGGAGCAGCAACACACCCAGGCAAGGCAGCAAGACAACAAGAGCAACAGATTTCCATTTCAGGAAAAATCCAAAACTGCTTTATTTGCTTTTGTTCAGTCTGTTTTCTTTTGTGTCTTGTGTCTGTTCTTATTAGTTGTTGAGCTCGTCCTATTGTGAGGCTCTTAATTAGTGTCAGTAGAAGTAGTTTAGATCCTAAGCTAGCCCTTGGATGATCCATACATCTAATGGCTCACAAGATATCAACCTCTCTATATAAAGGGGTCTTGTATGACTGTTGTAGGTAGACTTTGATGAATGAATGAACTTTGAGAAATCCCTCAAAACTATCAAACTTGTGCTAAGAGCTGTAGTTTGAAGCAAGCCTGATACATCTTCAAGGTGTTTGATCAGTGCCTTGTATTGTGAGTCAAGTTATATCTGTGCATTGCTGTGATTAACTTACTTGCTGTTGAGTCTAGTCTAGGGTGTTTGTGCTTTGCTGTAACACTTGAAAACTGTCTCTAAACTAGTCTTTCAGTCCTTTTCTCTTGTGCCTTGCTGTAGAGGATTGTCTCCAAGTCATATCCCTTGTATCTTTCAGCTAAAATAACTCACAATCACTAAAACAACACCCCTTGTTACTTGATATTGTATTCAGTTTGAGTCAAGCTAATCAAGTCACTTAAAACTTGTGAACCTTAGTAGTTTACACTCCACTTCTTCTAGGTAAAACATGATCCACCTCAAGACGGTAGATACAAACAAACATAACATCACTCAACACAATCAACAAACAAGTTAGAACCTAACAAACATCAAGTACAACAAAGACTACCACCTTAGGTCCTTAAGTCTACCCATCTCTCATTGATTATTTCAAGGTCAAGTAATTTAAGTTTAGGGTTCACGTGTGTGCGTCGGGAGCGTTTAAGCTCTGATACCAACTGTGACAACCCTCGAGAAAGCAGAAATAAAACATAACAAGCATGTGATTTATAAAGCGGAAAATACGGTATTTTAAAAACCTTTATACATGCAAGATAGAAATACGAGGAATGTCAGTAATTACAAACCATATATAAAATACTACAAGAGACGTAGTCTCTCAAAATGTTAACCAACAACAAAGTTATTAGCAACTAGCTAATCAACGTCTAGAGGTGTTTCATCCAGGCACAACGCCCGCTAGCTCACACCCGAACCCAAAATACCACAATAAAAAAGCCATCCAATCAAGCAACCTGTTCATCCATGAAAAACATGAACACCACAGTCAGCGGGGAGTAACTCCGGGTTCTCCCAGCCATATCACATTAAACGTACATAGAAGGAAATACAAAAGTAGAAGCATGCATATATAGATATACATGTGAAATACGATAAGGATAGATATGCAATTCAATATGTAATGATAAGAGCATATGGAATATAAATCCGAAGCCATCATGTTATACAAAGACTCGGGGAAGACACTCTTAGGCAACCGAATACGCTCACTAGGGCTTACATCTCACCGTTAGCGGTATAAGTTTGATAAGATTGAGACTCGACAAACAAACCATGCCAAGTCATTCAATGATCAATCATATAATCATTCATGTAATCATCAATCCAAACACAGCGACACACATCTCTCACGGTAAATGAAACGCACTAGCACCGTGTACATGGCAAGAATGATTAAAAGGCATCCACGGGATGACATTTCCCTGAACGCATACACGATGACATTTTGTATATGAAGACTTATTTCCTCCTGGTAGGACGACGAAAATAATACGGTTCCTAGTCTAAACCTGGCCAGACTCTCGGAATAAACGTGTTCCGATTCGACAAGCGTTGACATTTCGAATCCAAGACTCGGTCAATCATTGACGCCGAGTACCCCAAATTCGGTCGATAATTCACGAAAGAGGCGGAAAAGAGCACAAGCCTCATAACAAGCGGTACGCTACATGCAAATAACACCACCTCGCAAGTACACAACATTTGACGGCCGGGTCGATCAACGCAAAGCGTTCGCCTCCCAACAACGTCGTCGTATGCCCACTAACACATGCAATTAAGCAGTAAGGATACATCCCCGTTCCGACATTCCAGCCTTACGAACGTGGAGGTAGCCAAGGGAATGAGAGTACAAAGCACATAGAAAATTAGTGCTCAAACCGTAACATTTGTAAAAACCGACTCAAAGTGGGACATACCAAAAACCGTCACAAAGCATGATAATAGGGCATTATATAAATGTAACTATGATAAACATGAATCAATACATGATACATAAGCATTAGACCAAGTTTAAGAAGCATAATAAATAGGAAACATAGATCTTATCTCAAAACAACAAGTTTGAAAACTAACTAAAACAAGGGTCCACTTCAAACGGTCATAACTATAGTTCTAGAAATGAATATGCAGAAATTCCAAAAGGAGGTGATAGCTTATCCTCTTACGGTTCCAACGGTAGGTTACAAGCTCAAAACAAGCAAGTAACGAAGGAGATATGATCATTTTACGAAAAGGAGTATGTGCAGTGAAACTGCACAAGTCACGACCGTGACTTGTATGTCACGCTCGTGACATGAGTTTCACGACCGTGACTTACATTTCACGCTCGTGAAACTGTCTGTTACGCAAGGGTATTTGGTCAGCCACTTATTTCACGCTCGTGACATGAGTTTCACGACCGTGACTTGGGTCAAGACATCTCCATTTTGTTCTAAACTCAACCATCATCAACTATTATCATAAATCATCAATTCTCATATCAATTCTCAACAAACAACAAGTATCATCATCAACACAATTTTTAAGCTTACTAGTCATATTCTAAATACGATTCCTAACATGGAAAACACGTAAAACACGTAAATGATATCGAGTAACCCTTCACCGTTACCTTTTCGCGTCTTTAATCGGTTTCTAAGTCTACCTCCACTAGATAGTAATCTTTGACGGGGTCTAGAAACTCTCCACCTAAATAAAGACGACAAAAAGATGAATATAATTCACCTTTGAAAAAGACGGATAAATTGAAAAGCGAGAAAGACGGTAATTTTATTACCAATACGGATAGAGGAAGATGAGAGGGAAGGAATAAGACGAACCTTAGTGAATTTGAGCAAGAAATGAAGGCGTAGGATCGATACTAAGACTTGAGGAAATATGGAGGCTAGGTTTTGGTGGTTTGTATGAGGAAGAAGAAGTTTTAGTTGTGAGGGAGTTAGGTTATGAAGGAGTATATGAAGGAGTAAGTGGAAAAAGTCAAGGAAAAGTCAATGACGTCTTAAGATGTGATTCACTTGAATTCTCGCGTAAAATCCAAATACGGACTCGGAAATTCTAAATTCGACACGGAAAATTTAATTCTAAACTAAAACTAAATTTCGCTGAAAAGTATCAGTAAAATATTTTTACTATAAAAATAGGGTACATTTGCGGGTGTTACAAACCTCACATCATCAATTCGCATAAGTCATTCACACATACACCATGGCAAGTCTCAATGGATTAAAATCTCCAAAGCATAACACACTCTCCCATGACTCTATCATTCACCATTATAGAGTGAAACTCAAATCTACACAACATTCCTTAAAGTCTCCAAATTCACTCTGTTGGAGCTAGTGTCCTCCACAGTTAGTGTGATAACAGCTAAGGTTCACATGGTATACTTTGTATTATATTAAGTTGATTAACGTTTATCGATAACGGCTGGCTTGCTAGATAAGTTTGACGTTATTGTCATACAGATGGCGGTGATCTACTGATCCCTAAAAGTCACACCTAAAAGATGTGTTTGAGAGATGTGATTATTTGAGAAAATAATCATATTGATGCCTTATTAAATGACTAAAAGGTTAGTCGATGTATTTGACTAAAAGGATAGTCAATGTGATGATGATGCGATTATTTAATAACGATTAAATAATGTTAGCTGGTAATTGAATATAAAATGTTATATTTAATCAATGTATATAATGTTGGTCTAAACTAAATGTAAACTGTTATATTTAAGTTGGCGGATATGTATTACACGATATTATTATAGTGTATTGGTCCGGCATTACTCGGTTTATGTGACGGTCCATTACTAGTGATAATTAGAATACATATTACATTATGTACATATTAAATGATATGATAACTACCTAATATAGGTTGAGAGGAATAAGGAAACAGTTGAATTTTGATTCTTTCCTCTTAATCTCACGGTTAGATTAGGAGTAATATAAGGAGAAAAAAATGGTTTTTCCAAAACCTTAATCTACTTCTAATCTCACGGCATACAAGGGTGAAAAGAGGAGAAAAATTCTGATTTTGAACTCTCTCATTCATCTCCATATTCATCATCATTATACACACAAAATTAGTAGTAATTTTGGGTATTCGTTCTAGCACGACGAAGGCATTTCTTGAACCATCTTGGGTGCAACGATTAGGAGAATACCTACTTTGGTATTTGTTCTTAGGCCTTTTACTAGGACCGAAGGTTATTTCTTAATCTCTTGTTTTATATTATGCAATTTCATTTATGACTAGAAATTCATATAGTTATAATTTCATTATAATCCGAATTATTTAAAGGAAAGTATACCGATATTTCCCACAAGTGAAAATCTAGTTTGCACCTTGGGCAATGAATCGTCTTTGCAAATTGGATTCCATTGAAAAGATGAGTACGTTCTTTAACGCACCCGCCTCCATTACGAAATCACTATAAGAAAGTGATTCATTGGCTCCTACATTGGGGCCTGGGTTAGGCGGTAGTGGCTCAGTCAAGTACTTGAGATTACCGTCAGCTATGGCAGCATTCCGTAATGAAGCCTCCCAGTCCGCAAAGTTGGACCCGTTATTCTTCAGTCGCGTGTACTGATTCATGTTGTCCATGAACATCTTAAGCCAGGATTCGCGTGCGAGCGTGGCACTTGGCATAGGGGCATCAGCATGTCCAGCCATTTGTTATAACAATTTTATCGATATAAATGAATGCTACACTGCGAAAAGGAGATAAAACATAATAAGCATTTTCATCGTTTTAATTAAGTCTAATGCAAAACCGATTAATGCGAAGACTCTTGCATTTATACAATTGACCTCCCTCAAGTATTATATAAATGATCCAAGACTCAATTTCTGTAAATTGATAAGCCAACTTCTTGGCTAATTCTACTTTTAGAATTCCTGGTCGATAAATTTCTGTATATTCTATCTTTAGTCCATCATAATCACGAGATATTACTCGGACTATAATGTTGAGGTAAAATAGGTCAACACATAATACTTACCCAACGTAGAAGGGATCATATGGAGAGTAAGGTCTTATATGCCTACCGACGAAGAAGGGATTCATAGCAGTTTTCCCTATAAAGACTAATCTCAATTTTGGGTTTTAGAGGAAGGTCTATCAGCTTTAGATGGACTTCGGTTAAGTATTAGAGCAGCTGACAAAAGAGCATAGCCCCACAATGAATCAGGCACTACCGTGTGACTCATCATGGATCGAACCATATCAAGTAATGTTCGATTTCTCCGTTCGGACACACCATTTAATTGAGGTGTTCCAGGTGGAGTTAACTGTAGTACTACACCACAATTTTTAAGGTGTTGATCAAACTCATTCGAAAGATATTCGCCACCATGATCTGAACGTAGTGCTTTAATCTTTCTACCCAGCTGGCTTTCAACCTTATTCTGTTATTCCTTGAACTTATCAAAGGACTCACTTTTGTGCTTCATTAATTAGACATATCCATATCTACTCAAATCGTCCGTGAAAGTGATAAAATATCTATAGCCATCTCTAGCGTTGATTGACATAGATCCACACACATCAGTATGTATGAGTCCTAATAGGTCAGCAACGCGCATTCCAACACCTTTGAAGGAAATTCGAGTCATTTTTCCTATGAGACATGATTCACACGTGCCAAATGATGCATAGTCAAATGGGGAGATAGTCCCATTGTCAATGAGCTTCTTCACGCGTTTTTCATTTATGTGTCCCATACGGCAATGCCATAGATAGGTTTGATCTTTGTCACCAACCTTTACCTTTTTATTACTCACATGCAATATATCTGTGTTTTGATCTAAAACATAAATCCCATTCATGGAAACTGCTTTACCATAAATCATTTCGTTAAAAGAGAAAATACAGCTATTATCCTTTATTACAAATGAAAAACCGTCCTTATCGAGTACGGAAACAGAAATATTGTTTTTAGATAAACTGGGTACATAGTAACAGTTATTTAAAAATAACTCAAATCCACTCGGGAGTTGGATTACATATGTTCCCACTGAAACGGCAGCTACTCCTGCTCCATTCCCCACTCGCAGGTCCACATCACCCTTTTCGAGAGTTTTGATGCTTCTTAGGCCCTGCAAATGATTACACAGATGAGAACCACAACCAGTATCAAGTACCCAAGTTCCGAAACTTGCATGGTTAATCTCAATCATATGAATAAAAGATGACATAGCAACAGGAGTGACGCGGCCTGCTTTTACGTCTTCAGCATACACGGGACAGTTCCGCCTCCAATAACTCAAGATGCATCGATCTTCACTTATAAAAATAGTCCTCACATTTTGGTCACAAGTCTTAATTACCGTAAAGTAAAGTCTATTTTAGAATCCAACATTTAGAGACATCTAATTCCCAAATGATATCCAAGGCAACTCTTATGATAATAAACAAAACTGAACTATCATTCCAATAAACCGGAACCTCAAACTAACACCACCACATCAAGCTCGAAAGACTAAAGCCACCAAGAGGATACAACACCACTATTAGGATCCATCCTAGAGCTTACGTTCTATTTCCCATGATCAATTACAACATGAAATTTGCTCAATCCAAAGACACATATTCTAGCTCAAGAATCCCAAAATACATTACACTCATTCTCTGAGCCAAGCAAACAAGATATCCAATCCACTAGAGGAAAGATGAAGCAACAACGAGTTAGGGAACGATAAGAAATCTCAAGGAGAGCACGAGAATAATAAAGTAAGAGATTAAAAGAGAGGAACGCTGAGAATAACGAGGTCATAAGCAAGAGACAAAGCAGATAATAGAGTTATGAAGATATCCGACTAAGAAGAAAGGTATGAGAATTCTCAAAGATCAATTTCGACAAGAACTTGCAAGAATAGAAATGAAAATAGATAATGGTACAAGAGGAAGATATAAGGTTTAACTCAAGCACTTCCCATAACTTTAGGTTCTATCCAACGAAGTCACACAAAAGGACAAATTTCCAAAAACGAGCCATTCACAAGTCCACAAGAATCCCCCTTCCAAATCTAGGGTGATAGCAAATCAACTTATTCCTTTAACAAAGGGCTCTAACATGGGACCACTGTACCACAAATCATCAAAATAAAGTACGCAAGAATTCGACAAATTGACTACTTCCCAAATCATCCATCCTTTCACATAACACGGACTCCCAAATGCGAAATTGCAACTCAAGCATAATATCATTCTTTTAACTCCAATATCCAACACAACCTCAGAGGTTCCAAAAACCGAAGGACTAACAAAGACTTATCTACACTAGTCCCTTTACAACTCTTATAGTCCACAAGGTAGAACACCGAACAAAAAGTCATCATCAACATCCTAAAGCATCACCATCATTGCTCACCTAATCGGATTTCACTCATATCCATAATCCTTAAGTAACATGGTTTAATCTACCATGACAACTTATTACTTCAAACGAGTCTCTGATATCATTAAGATCACATCTTTAAATCCAAGAATTATAGCCAAATACTTTTCCACGAAGCCTATACCCAAAAACACCCACTAGGAAACAACAAGAAGTCACTTAATCTCAAAGGCATTTTACAACTCAAGTTATCATCCAAATATTCTCACTTATAACAACTAGCTCTAACTTAGGTTGATCCTAGAAACACTCTAATAATACCAAACTCCCAAGTTCAAAAGATTAAGTCACCAACAAGCTTAACGGTTTTAGGCAACTCACTCAATAAACCTCACATCATCAATTCACATAAGTCATTCACACATACACCATGACAAGTCTCAATGGATTAAAATCTCCAAAGCATAACACACTCTCCCATGACTCCATCACTCATCATTATAGAGTGAAACTCAAATCTACACAACATTCCTCAAAGTCTCCAAATTAACTCTGTTGGAGCTAGTGTCCTCCTTAGTTAGTGTGATAACAGCTAAGGTTCACAGGGTATACTTTGTATTATAATCAGTTGATTAACGTTATCGATAACGGTTGGCTTGCTAGATAAGTTTGACGTTATTGTCATACAGATGGCGGTGATCAACTGATCCCTAAAAGTCACACCTAAAAGATGTGTTTGAGAGATGTGATTATTTGAGAAAATAATCATATTGATGCCTTATTAAATGACAAAAAGGTTAGTCGATGTATTTGACTAAAAGGTTAGTCAATGTGATGATGATACGATTATTTAATAACGATTAAATAATGTTAGCTGGTAATTGAATATAAAATGTTATATTTAATCCATGTATATAATGTGGGTCTAAACTAAATGTAAACTGTTATATTTAAGTTGGCGGATATGTATTACACGATATTATTATAGTGTATTGGTCCGGCATTACTCGGTTTATGTGACGGTCCATTACTAGTGATAATTAGAATACATATTACATTATGTACATATTAAATGATATGATAACTACCTAATATAGGTTGAGAGGAATAAGGAAACAATTGAATTTTGATTCTTTCCTCTTAATCTCACGGTTAGATTAGGAGTAATATAAGGAGAAAAAATTGGTTTTTCCAAAACCTTAATCTACTTCTAATCTCACGGCACACAAGGGTGAAAAGAGGAGTAAAATTCTGATTTGAACTCTCTCATTCATCTCCATATTCATCAGCATTATACACACAAAATTAGAAGTAATTTTTGGTATTCGTTCTAGCACGACGAAGGCATTTCTTGAACCATCTTGGGTGGAACGATTAGAAGAATACCTACTTTGCTATTTGTTCTTAGGCCTTTTACTAGGACCGAAGGTTATTTCTTAATCTCTTGTTTTATATTATGCAATTTCATTTATGACTAGAAATTCATATAGTTATAATTTCATTATAATCCGAATTATTTAAAGGGAAGTATACCGATATTTCTCACACACTCACCCAAAGCCAATACAGCACAAATAAAAGGGAAAGGTACTCAGAAAATGTCTCAAGGGCAACTTAAGGATACAAAAGATAAGATTGAGGAAAGTGACGAGAGAAATTCTCAAGGAGATAATTAACTAGAAGAGATGAAGAAGCATCTAGATAAAGGGAGGAGAGCAAGGTACACCATAGACAAGAAAATCATCGATGGGGATGAAATACTTTAATTAGGCATGTCAATCTTCAATCCTCGGCATAGAATACTTCTTCTAGCTCACACATGGTCCACTTCAAGACGGTAAATACAAACAAGGATAACATCACTCAATACAGTCAACAACAAGTTAGAACCTAACAAACATCAAGTATACTAAAGACTACAACCTTAGGTCCTTAAGTCTACCCATCTCTCAGTCATTATTCATTGGTCAAGCTATTTCAGGTTGGGGTGCACGAATGTGCGTCGGGAGCGTTATTGCTCTGATACCAACTGTGATACCCCGCGATTTCGCAATAAAGTAAACACATAGACATGCAACGAAAAATACGAGATTTTAAAAACTTTAAATGCAAAACGTCAAACGTCACCTTATGTTATAAAACCAAAACTTAGTTTAATAAATCGTTTGTCAAAATTGTAACTTAAATAAATATAAGGGACATTGATCCCTTGATGAATACACAATTAAGATAATAAACTAATATAAACTACAACGCTAAGGGTGAATCGGTGTAAGTACAACGCTCGCTAGCTCACTCGTTATACCCCATAGAACACCAACCTGCAACCTATTCATTCATGAAACATGAATGCCATTGTCACTGGGGAGTAACTCGAGGTTCTCCCAGAAATATCGCATCAAAATGCACATAAGCATATATCATCATGAAACACATATTTATCATGCCGGATATGAGGATAACATTACCATAATAACAATATACGAGTATAGGAATCATCATTCATCATTATCATGCAATACAAGACTCCGGGAAGCCTCCCCTTGGCAACTACATGGATCACCCTTGGCTTGAATCTCACCATTAATGACCATGTGCTT
>JAIUZE010005600.1:0-13969 GCA_022085475.1 Heliosperma pusillum
AGTCGAGTTCGGGTTTGGTTCGGGATTTAAGATGACTCGGGAATAGTTAAATGACGTTTGGGTTAAAACCGTAAAAGTTATTCTTTAATTCCAAATAAATTCAAAATAATTATATTAAATTTTCATAAATCCCAATAAATCTTAATAAAAATAAATTAAAAATATTAATTTTTTTTTAAATAAAATTTCGGTCTTCAAAATTACAAGGCGAGTCGGGAAAAGTCAACGAAAGTCAAAGTCGACTTAAAAGTCAAGAAAAGTCAAAGATGACTTAAAAGTCAAAAAAAGTTAATGACGACTTATAAGTCAAGAAAAGTCAATGACGACTTAAAAAGTCAAGAAAAGTCAAAGCGACTTAAAAGTCAACTCGGAATTTTAAAATACGACTCGAAACAATAAATTCTATTTTAAAAACTTAACCTTGCTGGAAAGTATCCTTAAGAAATTTTACTAGAAAAATGGGGTACTTTTCGGGTTGTTACACATATAATGTGCGAGGGGGCCATTCGAAATGGTGAAATTGAAGAGCAATTCAAACTCCGGGCCTTTCCATTTTCCCTCGAAGACTTGGACTAGGATTGGCTTTTCTACCTTCCCCCCAACTCGATCCGGACTTGGATTAATTTGAAGGAAGCCTTCCTAGACAAATTCTTTCCTCCTTCAAGAGCGGCTCATTTGAAAAAGGAGCTTTCCACTATTCGTCAAATATTTGATAAGACTCTCTACGACTATTGGGAGCGATTCAAAAAGCTAATATCCAAGTGCCCCTATGATAGGCTATCGCATACCTAATCAAAGATAAATAGCCTAGATACAAATGAATGTAGTAATAGGGGTCGAACACAAGGAGACGGGAGTTGCTAGCAAGTTGTTATGCAGTGAATTCTATCAAGGTCGGTTATTTGGTTGGGTTGGGTTTATGAAACAACAATAATAATAAAGGAATAGTCTAGGGAGGTCGGGTCACACTTGCAAACTATGTAAATGCTCAAGTCAAACTGGGAAATTGATAATAACGATAATTATTTTGGCTAAAGACCCCTACCTCTGGATATGAGTGTCAACCATAGATCGGGTCCTAACGAACTCTCGCTTTGGCTTGGTCGATCTACTAACACATGCTTAGTTTAATTTAATTATGTGCCTCTCGACTTATATAAAGAATTAACGAATTTAATCAAGGATTTTGATCAATAATCAAAGACTAAAAATACAATGCAAGCATGTGATAGAAACAACTATTTGATATCATAACATCTAATTTCAACAATTGAAAATATTATTTATGCATGGATTCCCTAATTACCTAGACAAAGTAACTACTCTTGCATAATGATAACTAATCTAATAACAAATGATAAAGTAAACATGATAACTAACTAATAATGGAAATGACAAAGGAAATAACAAAACAATATAAGAAATAGAATTACCTCAACAAAGGAAATAAAAGTTGGAATTGAAGAACACAATGGAACCAAATAACTTGCAAATGAACTTTTAATATAAATTGAAATACTTAAAGGTATTATTTCTAACAACTAATGGAAACTAAACTATTCTAAACCTAATCTAATGACTAATGATATTATGTAAAAGAGTGTTTTTAGAGTGTAGAATGATGTCCAAGATAATCCCCTAATGACGGATTACGGCTCCTATTTATAATAAAATAGGAGCATTACGTAAACACCTAGGGGAGTCAAACCCCGATCGGGGCCGTGGGTATCCGGGTTTTTGTCTTAATTCCGTCTTAACTTCCTCCTTTATGGTGATACGGAATTTAATGCTTGCATATTCATGAGTCCGTCTAAGGCATCCAAGGAATCATTTGGCATCCAGTGCAAGCTCTTATTTTGGGCTTTTACTTGGACTTCATTTCTTTATTTGAAACCAACCAAAGTTGGTTTCTTTATGCTCGGGATTTCCAATTGTTTCCCGAAACGCCCTTATGCTTCCCGGAACATCTTTGCATGATGACGACTTGCTCTTATTAGCCTCGTGAACTTGGATGAATGCTAATTTGACGGGACAAAACTACCGAATGCTTCATTTCCTACATAATGCAATAAAAACGCCTAGAACACAGAATTAGCTCATAAACACATTAATAGAAGTGCAATAATCAAATAAACCGAACTAAAATAGGGAGTTAAACTATATATAAAATAAACTCATCACCCTATCATAGCTTTAGCCTGGGTGATCTGCTCATGAAGCTTTGTGATGGGCTTTCACAAAATGATCAAAGAATCATATGTGCCGCTACAAGTGGAGGGATTTAGAATTTTTCAATAGAAAAAGCTAATGAGGTGATCGAAATGTTGGCGGCTAGTACAAGGCATTATGTTAGAAATAGTGAACAAGGGGTCAAGAAGGCCTTTGCCATCAACTCTTCACCATCACATGCAAATCCAAAGCTTGAAAAAGAAGTGAGTCAATTAAAGGAGATGATGTCATGCATAATGAACCAAAGTCAAGGTGCTAGTGGGGGTAATTCAAGTAATCATGTTGAGTGTGGATTTTGAGGTGAAAAACATAATGTTGAGGTGGGGAGGGAAAATTCAAGGGAAATCAAATTCAAATGAGAAAAAACACCCATCAAAATACCCACCCAAGCCAAAATTTCAATTAAAACAATGCTAGACCAAACAAATCAAATTTCCAAAGCAACAATCAAAGACCGCCCCAATCAAATTTCTAACACAGTAACCAAAAGAAAAACAACCAAGGCTCTAACCTAGGAAGCTCATCCTCTCTGGAAACTTGAGTGACGTTCTACAAAGCCTTCTTGCAAACCAAGAAAAGGACAGTGAGGAAGCAAGGAAAGATCGGGAGGAGGCCAGAAAGGATAGGGAGACAAACAATGTTAAAGTGACCAATTTGGAAACTTAACTTGCTCAAATTTCCTCTAGATTAGCCACGAACCAAGCTTCAAGATCAAATAGATTTCCCTCTCAAACCACCCCCTAGGGAGAATGCAAGTGCCATGACCTTGAGAGGTGGAAAATAACTAGAAGTGCATCCATTTGGAAAGGGCAAGGAGAAGATGAAGAACATTGAAAGAGAGACCTTGGAGATTCAGGACTAAGGGGAGTTGGTAGTTGACCATGGAGAATGACCTAAGAGTGGGGATGGGATTTTCACAAGAAGGGGACACTTCAATGAAGACCAAGGAAACTATGGAGGATGTGGTGGAAGAATACATACCGGAGGTTCCCTTTCCTACTGCTTTAACTAGCGCAAGGAAGTATAAAAAGGACACCGATCTCTATGAAACTTTCCGAAAGTGTGAGGTAAACATCCCCACCTAAATTTATTGAATAATGTCCCTAGGTATGCAAAGTTTTTGAAACAACTAGGCACACCTAAGAGAAACCCAATGAAAGGCACCCATAGAGTTTTGCTGAGTCAACATGTCTCGGCCATTTTTAAACAAAAGCTTAAGAAATGTGGAGATTCGGGCATGTTCATTATCCCTTGCACTATTGAGAAACAAAGCTTTAAACGTTCCATGCTAGATCTTGGAGCCTCAATCAATGCCATGGCTTTGTCTATATATGAAACCTTAGGTTTAGGACCGTTGTCTAAGACCAGGGTAGTAATTTAATTGACCGATAGATCTAGTGTCTACCCTAAGGGCTTGATTGAGGATGTCTTAGTGGAAGTAGATAACCTTGTTTCCGGCGGATTTCTATGTTTTAGACATGGAGTCTAGCTCAAATGCCACACCACTTCTTTTTGGGAGACCTTTCATGAAGACTACAAAAACTAAGATAGATGTGTCAAATGATGTTTAACGATAGAGTTTGAAGGAAAAAAGTTAACTTACAATATTTATGGGTCCATAAGACCCCAAAATGATATGCAATCTTGTTTCTTTTTGGATATATTTGAACCCTTGGTGCATCATGTGTATAAATTGTCTAAAAGAGATCCACTTGAGAGGGTCCTTACTAATCATTTGGAAGAGGAAGGTTTCCGTTTTTTGTTGTGTACTAATGTGCAGGAATGTCTTGAAGATTTGGAAGAGGAAGATTTGGAAGAGGAAGATTTGAAGATCTTGAATATCGAGAACAACAACAAACGCTGGCAGCGTCCACGGACGCAGCCTGCGTCGTCCTACGCTGGCAGCGTCCTAGTCTGCCACATTTTTCTGAGCTTTTTGCTTTGAGTGTTCCCATCTAAAAGAATCTTACATCCATTGTCAAGCCCCCAAAGTTTGACTTGAAGACTTTTCCAAACCATCTCAAGTACATATTCCTAACACAAGAAAATACTCTTCTTCTTATCATCTCCGACAAGCTTGAGGAAGCACAAGAAAGGAAATTGGTTGCCTTACTACACAAGCATAGGGAAGCCGTTGGATGGAGCATAACGGACGTTAAGGAGATAAGTTCGGTCACATGCATGCACAAGATCCGTCTTGAAGTTAATGCTAAACCGGTCCGACAATCTCAAAGAAGGCTAAACCCACCCATGGCGGAAGTGGTCAAAGAGGAGGTAATCAAACTTTTGCAAATGGGTATTATTTTTCCTAATTCCGATTCTCATTGGGTTAGTCCAACTCAAGTTGTCCCCAAAAAGAGAGAGGTGACAGTAGTAAAGAATGCACAAGGAAAGTTGGATTCCACTTGACCGCAAACCGGTTGGAGAGTGTGTATTGATTACCGCCGCTTGAATGCGGTTACACTAAAAGATCATTTCCCGCTACCTTTTCTTGATCAAATGTTAGAAAGACTAGCAAGAAAACCCTTTTATAGTTTTCTTGATAGGTACTCAGGGTATTTTCAAATACCAATTGCCCTCGAGGACCAAGTCAAAATCACATTCACTTGTCCATTCAGTATGCCACCATGGTCAACTATTTGGTAACAAAGCGGTTTCCTACCCATCTTTCTTCCCATCAAAGAAACAAGATAAGATCCGATGCAAAACACCATATTTGGGATGAACCGTATCTATGGAAATTTTGCCAAGGTCAAATCATAAGAAGGTGTGTACCCGAAAGTGAGATTCCATCTATCCTCCACCATTGTCATGATTATGCTTGCGGAGGGCATTTTGGGCCACAAAGGACCCCAAGAAATATTCTTGAGTGCGGGTTCTTTTAGCCAAGTCTCTTCAAAGATGCTCATAAGTTTATCAAGACATGTGACCGGTGCCAAAGAATGGGGAATTTGACAAGGAGGAATGAAATGCCACAACAACCCCTACTCTATTGTGAAGTCTTTGATGCTTGGGGAATTGACTTCATAGGACCTTCCCAAATTCACGGGGGCACCTATATATCCTCTTGGCGGTTGACTATGTCTCCAAGTGGGTTGTGGCAATCCCCACCCGAACCGATGATGCTAAAATTGTTGCATGAAAGACAAACACCTTACGTTCTTTGGGTATGTTTGACTTGACATTGGAATTGCTAGCTAAACTAGGGCTCGAAGCCTACCTTGAGCAAGACTCGTGGGATCACACTTACCGGAGTTTTGCGTACGAGTTCCTAGCAATCTTGTCAGAGTTGGATGTACCTGATGACGCTGAAAAAGCCTTCCATTTTAGGTTGAACAAAAAATGGCACAATGCCAACCTCACCGAAATCCGCCAAATCCTAAAAATCACAAAAACTTCCCAACCCATTTTGCACTGGAAGGGGGAAATGGATACTATGTGGTATGCCCTTACTAAGTGTCACTCCGCATCCAAAGCTGCGAAACATTCCACCATTACCCACCCCGTGGTTCGCCTCATCACCCGGTTCCTTACTACCGCATTCAATGCCGCGGGAGAGCCCACTAAAGTGCCGGAGAATGTCCGGGGGCTCTTGTGGATTATGCTTTCGGAAGAGGTAGAAGTACCAGATTGGGCCGCACTCTTCATGAAGGTTTGTTTGAAACATCGTGTCAAAGCTAAGAGAGCTAGTATCCACCTCGGGGCTTCATCACCTTTTTTGTTAAGCCCTACTAGGGGGACATTGGAGAGAAGCAAGAGGTGAATGCTTGTAAAATCAGTTATGTGTCAACATCATTTGAATGCCCAAAGAAACTCACGTACGAAATACGAGTAATAGCTAAAACATTATCTTTATTCGCCTTACTGAAAATAATGGTATATATCATCAACAAAAAAAATGAGAGATAAGTGAGACAACAGTATCACCTTCATCAGAATAATGGATTTCAATTAGAGTGAAATTAAATGACGTTAGATTTATATCGTCAGGATGCAGCAAAGGATGGTTCAAATGCACTACATGTGGAATCATAACTAGCAAGTTCTAACAATTGTTATGACAAATACTAATAGATAATGATAGTAATGACAAATACTAATAACCGTGACCAAAATCTTAATAAATTGAAGTTAATGGTATAAATTGTGTCAATATAGAGAATGATATTTATGACAAATACTAATAATAGTGGAAAAGTTATACTAAATTTTAGTGAATGGTATATATATATATATATTGTGGCAATATAGATAACATAAAATAAAGTAAGCATCTTAAAATTTTTTATTATGTTTAAATCTACGTAAAAAATAAAGCAATTGCTCAATGAAATCTAAGTCAACCCTAAACGTTCTAAGGTAAACTTTCGCAACAAAAAAAATCATATAAAACATCAATTTAAAAGGTACGTGAGCAGGTGTCAAAAGGCTGTCTCTAACACCCTGGCCGAAACCCTGGGTCGGTAGCGGTCACTAAGGGTAGCTCGCCAGGCTGTGTACATGGGCCACAGATCAACATCAGTCCTTTCCAGCGCATTTTATCCTCACTCATGCGCATCCCGAGAACCTTCCCAGGAGGTCACCCATCCTAAGACTACTCTCAGTCAAGCATGCTTAACTTTTGAGTTCTTTTGCATGGATAACCAGAAAAGAAAGTGCAGTTTGTTGATATGAGTAGTACTTTCAATCACTTTAAGCACTAGTCATTTAAGCTTATCAATTGCCCTCTTCAACTAATGTGGGGCGTTACAATCACCCCCACTTGAAGAACACAACTTTCTCGTTGCGCCTGGGAGCATAACCGCTAACCCATAATCATCCCCTGCTAAGTGGGTGATCACAATGGAGCGTAAAACAACTGCCTCCAGGAGCGTATTGTGGGAAATATCGGTATATTTCAACATGAAATTTAAGGATTATAACGAAATTATAATATATGAAATACGAGTCATAAACGAAAAAACATAAAGATTAGAATCAACCTTTGGTCCTAGCAATATGGCCTAAGAACAAATATCAAGATGATATTCTCCTAATTGTTGCACCCAAGATGTTCTGAGAAAGGCCTTAGCTTGTGCTAGAAAGAATACAAAAATTGATGATGATTTTTGTGTAAAGTTGTTGTTATATGATGATTAGAAGTGTAGAGAATGAGTTTATATAAAACTCTTCTCTTCTCCTTGTGACCGTCCAAGTAGTAGTCTAGTAGAGGGAGGAGTCTTCCCTCTTTTTCTTCTACTAGTTTTAGGAATTCGAGTCAAGATAGGAGTCTTCTTTCTTTTATTTATTTAATGTATAATATGTGTATGTATTATTAGTGTCATTTAATATGACAATATCCTATAATATATACGTCAACTATAAATATCGTATATTTATAATTTGCTAATTAAATATAACAGTTTATATTTAATTACGAATTAACATTTAATTCGTTTAAGCTTACATTATTTAATCGTATTAAATAATTACATTATATACATTAATTAGATATAACAGTTTATATTCAATTACGAATTAACATTTAATTCGCCTCAGCTAATATTATTTTATCGTATTAAATAATCGTATCATCATTACATTGACTAACCTTTTAGTCATATACATCGACTAACCTTTTAGTCATATAAGGCATCAATATGATTATATTTTTCATGTAATCATATCTCGCAAACACATCCTTTAGGTGTGACTTTTAGGTACCAGTTGATCACCGCCATTAAAATGACAATAACGTCAAACTTCTAGCAAGGCAACCGTTATCAATAAACGTTAATCAACTGATAAGAATACTAAGTATACCCTGTGAACCTATAAGAGATTTATACAGGTTATCACACTCACTGTGGAGGACACTAGCTCCAACAATCTCCCACTTGTCCTCACAAGTGTATGTGCGATAACCGATTCTCATATCCAAAATTTCTCCCACTCAATGTAAAACAATTTGCAAAGTCCGTATTCACAAAGGTCGTATTTTACAAGTGATCAATATCAAGAGTGGTTTTCCCAACTAGAGAGTAACTTAAGTGATAAACGAATCATTATTCGAGCATGACCATGCATTTCAGTTACAACTTCTCCAGTGGCCCTAAGAAATAACAAAACCTGATAAAGGATGGATATTTTCTTCAACTCAAATCATGCAGACACAAGCACAGTATGAAATGACCCAGAAAAAATCTGTTTAGCCTCCTGTTACGGTCGACCATGAGAAAGAAACTAAAGTCACCCAAAAAGTGCCTTAATCTCAAGAGACAGTCGATAGTCAAAAGAATCGACTCTAGGAACACTATGGACGTCCAATCCACGACCTGGCACCAAATGTTTTTAAACATTTAGGACACCATAACGTTGTCACGATATCCTACGAGGTATCTTTATAACTCGTATCTGTGATCGATCAGTCAACCATTTGACTTATGACTCGTTGAACCCACCATCAATCAACTTCACAATATAATTGCA
The DNA here is from genome assembly GCA_022085475.1 of Heliosperma pusillum. Taxonomy (NCBI): domain Eukaryota; kingdom Viridiplantae; phylum Streptophyta; class Magnoliopsida; order Caryophyllales; family Caryophyllaceae; genus Heliosperma; species Heliosperma pusillum. The sequence continues at coordinate 8,698 of JAIUZE010005600.1, forward strand.
AGAGTTATCAGCTCATGTGGGCGATTACGGACCAAAACAAATATAATGTAATTCAGTTCACTTTGTGGCGTTCAATGTTGTCGTCCAATCCACATGAAAAACAAAATATGAAACAATACGATGATGTTATAAATAGTCTTGAACGGTTGTCTTGGAGAGGCTATTTATAGTCTTGAATTCTATTGTATTGAATATATTAAAGTTTAATCATAAAAGTTCAGAAATTGTTGTTGGCATTCTTTTTGTTAATTATTCATCTTGCGCAATTGAATATTAACTCGTCGGTCTCAATAGGTCTTGAGTTCGTCACCATAGGTGAGTTATAGGTCTAATTCATCAAATATCGCTTCCGCATTTTAATTCGTATCAGTATCCTTTCGAGGTGGTGTCATTGCATGTAGCGTGCTTGCTTGTTTATTCTTGACCTCATATCCGAGCGGGTTTAGCCGGCGGATGATGGTTGTACTCTTTCCGCCTCTTTAGAGCGGGTTTAGCCGAATATGAGGTACTCGCTTCCTTGTGGGTTTAGCCGGAGGATCGAGTCTTTGATGTGAGGGTTTATCGCATGTCCAATCTGGAGGATTTATCCCGAGAATCTGGCCAGGCTTAGATTAGGAGTTCCGTATTGTTGTCGCACTACCGGGAGGATTAGAGTCTTGAGTATACGACACGTTTATTGTATACGATTTAGGGTAACGTTGATCTCGTGGACTAGTTCGTTTTGTCTTGGAAAGTACAGAAGCTAGTGTGTGTTATTTACTGTGAGAGTATATTTGGTAATATGTTGGCTTGTATACTTTGATATTGGATGCCTATAATTGATTTTCTTGTTGAGTCCCTAACCTTCTCAAGAACATGTGGCTAATGGTGAGATGTAAGCCCTTAGTGTGTATGTGGTTGCCAAGGGCAGTCTTCCCCGAGTCAGTATTGCATGACGATGATATAATGACTATACATATGCTTATATAGTGTTAGTATAAATTGTTTACTTATACTTAATATGACATGATTGAATATATGATGTTATGTGCCTATCTACTTGCATATATGCACTTTGATGTGATATGGCTGGGAGAACTCCGAGTTATTGCCCACTGACTGTGGCATTGATGTTTTATATGAATGAACAGGTACAAGTCGGTGTTACATGGGGTGATACTAGTGTGAGCTAGGGAGCGTCATTTCACGATGATTAACTTATGTCGTTTACATTCTTTTATTTTTGGATTTAATTGTATCTTTGTTTTGGGATCATTGACTCCCTTGTAGTTTTTGGTCGACCTCATTCGACTTTACTACTTTATGTATTCGTGTTGGACTTTGTTTTATGACGATCATTGCGAAACATGTTTTAAAAGTTTCAAAAAATTTCTAATTTCCGTTGCATTTTACTTGTTTACTTTAATGCTTTCACGAGGGTTGTCACAGGTAAGATCATAAGATAAGAATTTTATTTAGCCTCTATGGTGATTAACAACATTAATAAAAAAAAAGCGAAATGAAAATTGCATAATTGAAAACAAAATAATGCAAAGCATAAGATTAGAAATTACCAATGGAGTTTAGGAAATGAGAAATGTAGATAAAAGGATTCCTAACAAGAACAATATAGCAAAATATATAAAAACAAGAGCAAAACAAGAACAAGAACTAAGAACAACTACACTAATTTGTTTTTGTATTTTTGTAAGAAAGAAGAAGAGATGTTGATCATGTGTGATGATTAATATTGAGGTGCTAGAGGCTTCCTTTTATAGCTGCTGAAGGACATCGGTCATTCAATCGTCATCATTATACCCATCAATATAGCAAAACAGATCGAGCAAAGGAATCGACATGCGAGTAGAATATTACGTCCCCTGTGACAACCCTCGCGAATGCGGAAATATAAAACATACAAGCATGTGAATTATATAGCGGAAAATACGGTATTTTAAAAACCTTTATACATGCAAGATAGAAAAATACGAGGAGTGTCAAAATATTACAACCTTAATAAAAATACCACAAGAGACGTAGTCTCTCAAAGTGTTAACAAAAGACAAAATAATTAGGAACTAGCTAAACAACGTCTAGAGGTGTTTCATCCAGGGACAACGCCCGCTAGGTCACACCCGAACCCAAAATAGCATAAGCAAAAAGCCATCCATGCAAGCAACCTGTTCATCCATGAAAAACATGAACGCCACACTCAGTGGGGAGTAACTCCGGGTTCTCCCAGCCATATCACATTAAACGTACATAAAAGGAAATACAAAAGTCGAAGCATGCATATATAGATATACATGTGAAATACGATGAAGATAGATAGGCAATTCAATATATAATGATAAGAGCATATGAAGTACCAATCCGTAACCATCATGCTATAGATAGACTCGGGGAAGACACTCTTAGGCAACCGAATACGCTCACTAGGGCTTGCATCTCACCGTTAGCGGTATAAGTTTGATAAGATTGAGACTCGACAAACAAACCATGCCAAGTCATGCAATGACGATGAATAAATCCATCATATTATCATCCATTCAAACGTACCAACACATAGACGATGCCCAATCATGCAATGACCATGAATAAAATCATGAAATCACGCATTCAAGAACGACGACACCAAGACGACATCTCTCACGGTAAATGAAACGCACTAGCACCGTGTACATGACAAGTATGATTAAAAGGCATCCACGAGATAAACATTTCCCTGAACGCATACACGATCACATTTCGTATATGTGGACTAATTTCCTCTGGTAGGACGACGATAATAATACGGTCCTAGTCTAAACCTGGCCAGACTCTCGGAATAACGTGTTCCGATTCGACATGCGATAAACGTTTCGCATCCAAGACTCGGTCAATCATAGACGACGAGTACCCCAAATTCGGTCGATAATTCACGAAAGAGGCGGAAAAGAGCTCAAGCCTCATAACAAGCGGTACGCTACATGCAAATAACACCACCTCGCAAGTACACAACATTTGACGGCCGGGTCGATCAACGCAAGGCGTTCAACTCCCAACAACGTCGTCGTATGCCCACTACACATGCAATTAAGCAGTAGGATACCTCCCCGTTCCGACATTCCAGCCTTACGAACGTGGAGGTAGCCAAGGGAATGAAAGTACAAAGCACAAGACAAAATAGTGCTCAAACTGTATCATTTGTAAAAACCGACTCAAAGGGGGACATATCACAAACCGTCACAAAACATGAGAATAGGGAATTATATAACCTTAACTATGATAAAAATGAATCAATACATGATACATAAGCATTAGAACAAGTTTAGGAAGCATAATGAATGAGAAACATAGATCTTATCTCAAAACAACAAGTTTGGAAACTAACTAAAACAAGGGTCCACTTCAAACTATCATAACTAGAGTTCTAGACATGCAAATACAGAAATTCTAATTCGAGGTGATAGCTTATCCTCTTACGGTTCCAACGATAGGTCATTAGCCCAAAACAAGCAAGTAACAAAGGAGATATGATCATTTTACAAAAAGGGGTCAGTGCAGTGAAACTGCACAAGTCACGACCGTGACTTGTATTTCACGCCCGTGACATGAGTAACCAGTTCACCCGAGAGCCTTCAACATACATTCAAACATTTTCACTTTTCATAATTCACTTCTAACAACTATCAACAATCAATAATCATCATCAAAAATTATCAACTAACAACAATCATTATCAATACTATAATTCCTAAGCTTTCTAATCGTAATCTAAATACGAATTCTAACATAGAAATCATGTAAAACACGTAAATGATATCGAGTAACCCTTCACCGTTACCTTTTCGCGTCTTTAATCGATTTCTAAACCTTCCTAGTCTCCACCTACATACAATTAGAAAATAAAAGATGAATATCATTCACCTTGAGAAAGAAGGATAATTTAAAAAGCGAGAAAGACGGTAATTTATTCACCAATAAGGATAGAAAGCTAAGGAGGGGAAGAATAAGACGACCTAGATGATTTGAGCAAGAAATGAAAGCTCGTTGACGAAGATAGATCCAATCTGGAGCTATGAATTTGGGTTTAGCTTAGTGATTAAGTAAGAACGATTGAATGAGGGTGTTAGGTTGTGAGGGAGGATCTGAAGATAAGTGGAAAAGTCCCAAGGAAAACTCAATAAAGTCACGACTCTCAGACGGTTTTGCTTGATAATCTCGTCGTAAATTCCAAATACGAACTCGGAAATTCTAAATTCGACTCGTAAATTAAATGTAACGATAAAACTAAAATCGCTGAAAGTGTCCGTAAATTTTTTACTAGAAATAGGGACATTGCGGGTGTTACAATACCCACTTTTAAAAGTTTCGTCCTCGAAACTTGAGAGTAGAAAACCAAAAGTATCAAAGACAAGAATCGGTTTTAAAAATCAACAAGAAAGCTTTTACAAGGGAAACATTTATGAAACGAAGTTCTTCTCGAAAACGGTTTAAGAAGACTTTTCATAAGTGCGAAACTTTATTTACGAATCACAAGAGTGCCCGTCGCGAACGAGTACTCTAGTTATCCAAATCTAATCAATATCGAAATAGTGAAATCGAAAATTAAAACAAATGTTAGTAAGTGCAGGACTAGTTATCAGACGTCTCCAATAACAAGTGCAAACAACCAACCAAACGCAAAATCCAAGTATAAAAGCAAAAGAAATCTATTTTCCCCAAAAAGGATGTACAAAAACCATCTTTAAACTTCTTTGAAACGTTAAATTAGAAATATAATATGAAAATTTGAAGGTTTTATCAAAGATAAAATCAAATAACAGGACATTACACACACATAGAGCAACTCGCACATTTCACACACAATTCAGGGTAACAAAATATATACTAAACACACAAACACGAAACAAATCGAACTCTTAGGGATAGAAAGATCAAGATAAAGTCGGCAAGAAGATCTACAAGAATTCGACATCACTAACTCTACTAATAAACCAAATCCTCAAGAGAAATGAAATTTACCCAATTTGCAACTCATCAATTTCAATCATCAGAAATCCTACAAAAATATTCCATAATCACTAAACTTCGAGTAACAAATCCCAATTATTCGAATCCAATTAGAATCTACTAAGGTTCATCGGCACAGTAGACTTCACAACTAACAATCCACATGAAAGACTTATTACGTCACTCTAAGCTTTCATAGTTTTCCTAAACTCTTACTAGAAACTACCAACAAAATATTTATCTATGAAACATGATCCTAACAACCACAAGTAAAGGACTTACCATGAATCCTTTAATC
>JAIUZE010005602.1:0-22434 GCA_022085475.1 Heliosperma pusillum
TACAGAACTCAATGATGAGGCCACATTGGCCTGAGAGTTTATGTAAGAATGTGTTATTGTGTGTACATCAGTGATGGTCCATGTTTGGACTGAAATGTGGCTCAGTGATTATAATCTTTAACTGGTTTGAGAGCCTCTTGCATTTTCAACATGTTTAATGTGGAGTTGAGTGCATGGTGTATAAATTTAGTTAGGCCATTAAAAATAAGTGTTTTGGCCACCACATGGTCTGCCAAATAATTGGTGTGTGTGTTCAGTCATTTGTATTCATATACTGAGCATGGTCTATCAAATTACTTGGTGTGTGTTCAGTCATTTGTATTCATATACTGAGCATGATCTACCAAATTACTTGGTGTGTGTGTAGGAGGCATTAGTACTATACACAACTCAATGATGAGGCCAATTAGGTATGAGAGTTGATGTAACAGTGAATTGCATAACATTTAATCATCACATACATTGACACTAAAATGTGAACAAATTTGCAAAACATAACCGTACATTACATTTCATTAACCAGCTGGTACATTGCATTGATGATAATGTGATTACAACTTAAACATTATCGTACTTCATAAAATGTTTATAGTGTAATCACTTCATAAAATGTTGATACTTAAACATTGTATCCTAATTGAGATATTAGCTCCTCCAAACCTTCTGTTTTGCCTATCTTCTGTAAATAATCAATGCACTCCCTAACTAGATCTTCATTTACCATCATATTTCTTGGTAACATGCCAATAGCTTCAAGATGACCTTTGCCCATATGAGGGATTGAAAAATTATTATGACCCTTTGCCTTCATAATCTCCACCATGACTCATTGCAATGTTAAGAAAATATTGTTGAGTTTTGATGGCGTGTAATCAACAAAAGCTTGCATTACTGAGTTCACTAGTTCATCAATTGTATGGCATCTATTTGTTGCGTGCAAAGACTGCAATGCCCTAAAATAACCAAGGTCATTGACATTGAGGTCAGGTGAGTTAGGAGGCTGGAAAACCAGCTCAATATTGAAACCATCTGTATTTGCAGCAGCCATAAACTCAGGGTCATCATTTTTTATATGTGGCCTTGCGTTATCTTGTTGTATGAGGATGTGTTTGCTGAGACATTCTGGCCATTTACTCTTTATAGCTGGTATGACTTGTTCAATGATGCATGCTCGTGTAACTTCCTTTGTAATAGAGTCAATTGACTTGGTCTCCAATGTCCCCCTTGGTATGTTTCTACTTGCTCTTGCTGCTGGTTGCTGTTTTGTGAAAGGGAACATCCCTATTTTACCATCAAAAAGTAGTTCCCCTTCTGCTGAATATATAGGCCTACTTACGGCGCACATGAACATCACCTTAGTGATGAACCTCTTTGATTGACAACTTCTATATGGCAGTTCCTCCCCACTAACAATATAAAATTTGTGGTTGTCATAAGTGATATAAAACCATTTCTCATCCATATGGATAGTATGGCTCATCTCACTGAATTTGATTTCAGTGGTTGGTATGGCATTCAGGTCTATGGTTTCTTGTTCAACTTGTTTAATCACCAATGATTTCAGTGAGTGCTTGAGCCTATGAATTTTGTTTGCTTCGGTGAGTTGGGGATGTAATGGGCTGGAATGAGGTTTAAGCAAACCTTCTTTTACCCATAAGTGCACTGTCCCTATTGAAACCTTACATTGTTTCGATACTCTGTACATGGTATCTCTAAGACCGACTTGGGTTGTTTTTATAAAGTCCACATCTGGTAAAATTCTTGGCCTGTTTTTGTTACCTATTCTTTTGCTTTGGACATTAAACTTTTCACCAACTAACCTGGGTTTGCTAGCAAGTTTCCAGATGTCACCAACGGTTCTTGTACTTATACCCCATTTTGCAGCCGCTTCCATGATAACGCCGCGGCGTAGCTTCCCTTTGTGTGATTGTTGAAGTAAGTAAATTCCAACTTCCTGCCGTCCATCTTCTGCCAGACATTTTGCACCCATTTGAAGATCAGAGTTGCTGTTTTTTTTAAGGTTTTATGTTGTCTTTATTGTAAAAGGAAATGTAAATTTAAGAGGAGTGTAAAGTGAAACTTTGTTCTTTACCTCTTCAATGCTTGAATAGGGTTTAGAAATGGGATATTTAAGGGCCTTTGTGCTGTTGCTGTAATTTGAGGGGGGAAAATTAAAGGCAATTCAAATGTTTGTACATTTTGGTGGGATAATTTGCCCACTTAAACTTTTGGTGGGAAATATTAAGTCTTAATCGAGGGGGGAAAATTAAAGGCAATTCAAATGTTTGTACATTTTGGTGGGATAATTTCCCCACTTAAACTTTTGGTGGGAAATATTAAGTCTTAATCTTCTTTATTAGCTGGGTAAAACCCACTGGTTACATTAATGTTAAAGGTACACCACATTGCAATCATTGTACTTTTAACCAATTTTTATTTCTTTCTTAAAACTTGTGCAAAACACAAACATGTTGTGTGGAGTTGAATGGAAGGAGTATTATTTAACCTCTCTAAAACATAAAACATATAATACCCGTCTTAAGAATGACTTACGGTCGAACTTTAAGGTTAGCAAAAGGAGTAAACCTATGTAGATTTGGAGATAGAGAATTAACCAATAAGGATTCATAAAACCTTCCACGTGTTGCTCAAACCAACAACCTTTTTCAACGCAAAATTAAAACATCCTTCATCCTTGGATAGTTGGATATCTTATGAATGGTCTAAAACTAAACTAAAAAAAACCTCAACATTCTTCACATTTTCATAAAAATGGCAGCAATATATGCTGGAACATCAGCATCAATGGCGGCTGCAACTACTGGGTTACTTCCACGTGTCCCCATTAATCAAGTTTCTCCCTTTTTAGCTTTGCCTTACCTCCCACCTCGTTCATTCGCGCCATCTTTGAGGGTTTCTGCTGGTATATCTCTCTTAGGCATTTCGTCGAACACTTGGTGTACATGGTTTAATCTGCTGTTACTGTGTTTTCCTGTGATTGTTTTTAATTTTTTTAATCTGGGTTTTTGAAGTTAGTTAAGTGTTTATGTTGGTGACTTCATGACTTGTGTTTGCTTATGTTTATCTTTTTGTCTCCTCCCAATTTTGTGGGATTATATACTCCTTTTGTCAGCGGTTATTTCTTTTATTTACGTTTGCTTTAGACACAAAGTCCGGGGAATTGAGAGATGGTATGATTAGATGAAATGTAAAGAAATGACCCAGACACCCAATTAAGGAAAACGTAAAGAAATGACCGAGAGTCCGGGACATAAGAGGTATTAAGTTAGTTATGATATTGTTAAGCCAACCATGTTCCTAGAAACAACACTCTTTTGATACTTTGTCGAGTTTGTCAATGGGCTCAGTCGTTGTCTCATCCTCAAAGAGAGGTAGACAAAGATTGTACTCTCAAGCTCAACATCGTTCCATTCTGGCCTCGTTTCTTGTCTTATACTAAATGGGACACTCTACATGACCATAAGTGGGTTGGCTGTTTCTACACATGGTGAAATACCCTTTCATATGTCGCCATATAATTCGAAGCTGTGATGCTACTATCTTAGTCAATGACCGTGTTTTACTGTTAGTTTTCTGCGCTGTTGTGATGGGTTACACTTAATTAACTCAGCTCATGTTTAGGTCATGCCGTCAAATTCTTATTTCTTGATTTTGAGTGTCTTGATTTGGGGACGTGGGGTATCTTATACTCTGGTTTGGGGAGTGAGATAGAATTTACGGAGGACCCTGAATTGCTTGATAGGACAGTCGCTTTAGTCGCCTTTCACCAGTCAGTTAATTTGACATAGGATTTCTAAGCCAGGCTGATTTCTTTGTCAAGTAAATTGGTCCTGTTCATGATGTAAATGACTTCTTACCATCATCCTTTCCTAATACTCTCCCTTTGTTAGCAAATCCAAGCTCTGAAGTTTGCAACCTTCATTTTTTTAGTAGTTTGTGAACGCTTGAGCAATCGGCTCTTTTGATTTTGTGTTAAACGTGGCGAAACTGCTCACAATCTAGCTAATTAATTTTGTTCCGAATGAAGCTACAATGTTCTTTTTTCAGTAAGGGTAATAGAAAACAAATGCGTTATAATTTCAGTGCTGGTAAGCTTTAAAGAATCGTGAGCAGCTCAACAATTTGTATACTCTGTTATTATCTAGAAATTTGAATGATAAACATGTGCTACTCATCACCTATAATGTTTGTCTATCAACAGAGTCAAGGAGGCTCTCTTCATTTCAACGTAAGGCCTCCTCAACAGAGGAGACCTCAACGTCTGTTGATTCTGGGGAACTATTTGATGACCTTAAAGAGAAGGTACATATGTAGTTATGACTAGTGACATCAAACGTACAAATACTTCTTTTTTGGGTCATGATTTACTGAATGTGAATTTTTGCTTTTTTCTTGTTCCTTTACAGTGGGATAAGATTGAGAATAAGTCCACAGTGCTCCTATATGGTGGTGGAGCTCTTGTAGCAGTTTGGCTGTCTTCCGTTGTTGTCGGTGCAATCAATTCAGTTCCTTTGGTATGTTACTGTTATTCTCCTTTCTGGAAAAACAAATATTTCGTCGGATTGAACAGCTTTGATCTTTATGAATGTTACTGATTTGGACTGTTAGATATTATCCGAAAATCTCCATTAGCAATGCATTTCATTGCGTCCTTCCATTTATTTTCTCTTTTTTTTTTTGTGCAGCCAACTAAGAAATACTTTTGATATAACTAGGCTTGTTTATGAAATTAGAATACAGCGCAACCTCTTTGTAATGCTCAATATGTCTTACTTATATGTCTGTGACTGAACTTGCATGTATTTCCCATTGACATCTAGTGTTGCATGGTTCGGTCACCTTCTGTGTTCGACTCGGTTTGAGGAACGGGTACAAGTTTGTAAAACACTATCAGGTTCAAATATAAAGCACTTTATCAACTTGATTCACTCATTGACTATATTCCGGTGTGTATAGTTCGGTTCAAGGATCGGCTGACGGAACCCTTAATTATGCAATCGTGAGGTGAACTGAATGAAATTATGTTCGACTTTGCTGTTTTCTGTTCCTCTTAACTCTAATGTTTAATGGCATGTGAAATAAGCTACTCAGCAACTGAACATTGAATTTAGCTCTTGTGGATATGAAAGGGGGTGTTGGAAACGGGAGGAGTAACGAAGCAATGCCGATTTCCTTTTAAATCTTTCTCGTTCGTAGAATTTTAATTTGGCTTGTGTATTCCTCCAATTTCCTTCCTCTCCCTCCTCCCCACTTCCCTTGTATTCTTGTAGTCCCCTTCATCCATACAAAAGGGTCAATGAATATTTTGCTGTATCTGATAGTTATTTACGTTGTCGTTGTCATTGTCATCAGCTTCCAAAGATCATGGAATTGGTTGGGCTTGGATACACCGGATGGTTTGTTTACCGATACCTTCTTTTCAAGGTAAAGTTCCGTCTTGGTTTGATGTGTGTTGAACTTTTGTCTTTTGAATTGATCGGAGTAGTTGCTCTTCAGTTTTATACTTGCAGATTCTTATTATGGTCCTTCCCACATAAGCTAGAACTTCAACTTTGATTGATTATCATGGGGAAGTATATGCACGCTCTACTGCCTTAAACATTAGTTTTATATTCAGGATAAGTTCAAGAGCCAGTATTCTAACAAAAGATGGGTTAGAATAAAATACTATGACTGATAATTGAAGAACTAATTTGGTTGGTTGATAGACAATAATCCGTGTGTTCAAGAGAGACTTCTTATCTGATGCAACTCATGGAGTGCAATCTTTTTTAAGGACTAAGGCCTAAACTTGCAACCAAAAAGAATGCGTGAAATGAAGGCTCCGTTGGTTTGAGGGAGATTTCCGAGAGAATTCGGTTGCCAATTTTATGTAGTGAAAATGAAGAAAAAGACCGGAGGGGGAAAATTGGCAATTTTTGTTTTCCAAAGGGTAAATAAGTTATTGTGGAGAGGAACTTATTTTCCATACACATTTCCCTCGCACGAACTAAACAAGAGAAAGAAGGAAAACCATCTATCAGAAAAATGTTTCCTACTAACTAAACACATCCAAAAGGGAATAACCTTAGTGCCTCGAGGGATCCCGCAAATGGCTTAGTATGGGGAGTTAAATGTAAGCGTGAAGGGTGGATCTTCGAGTAAATTAATAAGGGGGTCAAGATTTGGATTCATGATCTTTAAATGAAATACGGGTATATATGAATTCGAAAAGTCTAAGATCTATAAATGTTCAAGCTTACCCATGTGTTGTTAATCCATTTATTGACAATAGAAAGTTAGAAAGTAGCTTCTTCCAGACGATCCATACTGAAATTTGCTTCAAATAACGAATCATCACACGATTAAAGTAGTACGCGCAGAGCGCAGTTTAGTGAGCAATTTCGTTCTATTCCATCCTGATCTTCTACCCAGGGAAGTATGTTTTTGGCTCAATTGAAAACGGAAACAGGCAAGAGGAGATGATATATTCTTCATTAGTTGTTTCCTCTTTTGAGCTCCTTCCTGTGATCAGTCTAAAGAAAATAGACTCATTATCTGACACTTCGTATATGGTTGTTCAGTCAAGCAGAAAGGAACTAGCTGAAGACATTGAATCATTGAAGAAGAAAATCGCTGGAACTGAGTGAAACGACATCCATACTTATAATTAGCACTGTTCCACCCTATCCCATTCGGTTCTTAGCCATGTTGTATAATAAACCATAGAGCTACCTCTATTCAGTTTTTATCATGACCCAGGTTTTATTGTTTCCGTAAGTGTGCAAATGTAGTTTTCTTATCCCTTTTCCTATTTGCATGCGACAAATCCCAATGTGTTATTACAATGTTACAATCGGAATATGTATCAGAAATGTGAGGGCCGAATTGCGTGACTGTTACGACGGTCCTGTTTTCGATCAGTTAGCTGCTGTAGGAATTAGGCGAAAGTAGTAATTTAACCCCCTTACTTTATCTAATCGTGAAATTAAGCACATCAAGTTTCAATTTGAGTAATTAGACCCCTTAAGTTTGATAAAAAGTGAAAATCAACCTCCTAACCAAAATCTCAAGAGAAATTGAATATATATCATACCACAAAATACAAATATTTAACCCTAAATTACGGAAAAAAAAAATTAAAATGTTTTCTTTTCGAAAAAAAATAATAATTTGGGAAAACAAGATTCAGTCGTATCCACACCAAACTAATACCAATACACTATCACAAGTCAAACTTCTCAAAACTATTGACCATGATTATATTTTAGTAAAATTTTAAAAATTTGTATATAAAATTCATATTTACATTTTTCACAATTTTTAAGGATTGCCAGAAAAATTAAAAGAAACGCTCAATCTTTTGAAAAGAAAAACACTTTTTAAATTTTTTTTTTTTATTTTCTTTTCAAAAAAAAATCTAATGTAGTGCTTTAGTTTCAAATATATATTTTCACATTATTTATTAATTTCTTTTCTAAACTATCACTTTTTAACTTACAAAAATGTATATTTTTTGCTTTAATTGTATTTTTGGTGAAGTATTTGTATTTGTAGTATGGGATATTCAATTTCTGTTGATATTTTGTACAAGGGGTTGAATTTCACCTTTTGTAAAACTAAAGGAGTCTAATTACTCCAATTGAAACTTAATGGGTTTGATTTCACGATTGGTAAAAATCATGGGGTTTACTTACCACTTTCACTGTAAAAATTATATAAACTTGATGCATTAAACTGAATATAAAAGGTGTCGCAATTGCAAACTAGTGTACGGTGACATTAAATTTAACACACTAAACATAACAATGTCTTATTAAATTGTATAAACAATTAAACATACGCCTATTAAAACCTCATCATCTTATTAAATAAATTCGGTACAGTAAAAGGACTTTTAGCAGAATTAAACTCTGTTGAGCTCCTTAACAAGTCTTGGCAACAACCATTGAGACATATGCTTGTAAGTCTGTTGTGTCATATGGATACCATCCCAACTTATGTACTGATTCGGATCTGCACACACTTCGAACCCTTGGGATCCGCAAAGACGCGTCACATCGAAATTGTAGTCATTGTCTCCTGATCCGCAGCACGCCTTGAACATGCTTGGAACATCAAACCCAAGGGCTCCCGCGTTGTCAAGGACCGAGCTCAATGCTGAATAGTAATCTCCGTAGACAACAGCAACTTCCGGGTACTCTTGTTTCAACTCTTTGATAGCCTCTTTAAGATGATCATTTTGGTATCTAGCGAAGGCGTTGAGTCCATCTAAACAACGCAACTCGTCATATGAATAGTCGTTTTCGAATGTGGCTTTGTAGATGGGTAAGCACCCTATTGGAAAGTTCCCTGGTATGTAAACCCTGGTGGCACCAAGATTAATAACTTGTTTAGCCGCGTTTTTTATAGTCTCAGTAACTTGAGGCACCATCTCGCGTACTTGATCCATTGTCTTCCCTTCTAGCATTGCATAGTTATAATCATTCCCACCCGTCTCGATCAAAATAAGGGACCTACTAAGCTTGTCCTGGCAGTCCAAAGCGTTGTCGCAAATGGTTTCAAGATGGGTGCGGAACCAGTCAAGTTGGACGTTCAAGGAACTGGGAGTAACAGGTGACAGGATACCCTTGGATTGTAGGGTGGGTGTGTCTAAGGCAGTGGAACCGGCGACAGCAAAGTTAACACCCTGCGAAAAATCAGCTCCTTCTGCCAGGTACGGGTTTAGGAAGGGCTTATCAAAGAAGCTGGCAAACTGATCAATCATTAGCAGACCGTCAGAGCAACGGCCAGTGGGCTTGTGCATTGTCATCCCATAAGGATAAGCCGCAAAGTTATGAGCTCGGACAGGAGACTCGATGACAAGGTTTCCAGTGTCGCTAATGGAGTCGCCAAACTGGAAGAGGTAATCAATAGAATGAGGAGTTCCAGGGGCATGAGAAGTAGGAGCAATTCCAAAGGCTTGATAAGTGGGAGCTATTCCAATTCCGCGGGCATGAGTGGAGTAAAGCGAGACGAGGAAGAAGGCTAACAAGAGTAAAGTACGGGTTGCCATTGATGATTTGTGAATAATGAGTGATGAATGAATACTGCAGATGAATTGTGAGATATAGGATGATGATTTGTGTTGTTTATATAGGTTGTGCGTATGCTGTAACTTAGTCCTAAAACTAGATAGGATAGGAATTAGAATAAGATATGAATATGATGAGGGTATAGTAAAAAGGGTGCCAAAAATCGAAACCGAATAGTAAAAGGAATATAAATATGGAAATGTCAAAACTCTATGGTAATCTAAGTACAACGAATTCTAATAAGAACGCAAGTAGGAGTACAAGTATGTAATCTTACGAGTAATTCCGTAATAACAAGCAACTTGAATGACAAAATAGTATTTTTCCAATTACGTGGTCACATATGTCAAATATTGGGTTGGGACGTGATCTCGGAAACGGTCATATGCGTAATACCTTCAAATGTAATTGTGGTTCACTGGTAAGTGGTACGGGGTACCTTTCACTACAAGAAAACTTGTTTCAGGCGACTGTTATAAGGCGACTGATACAAGTAGTCGCCAATTTAGCGACTGAAAATAGAATAAGGCGTCAGTCGCCAAATTGGCGACTGAAACAATCCTCAGATTTTAATTAAAAAAACTCGGGCGACTGATTTCAGTCGCCAAATTGGCGACTGATAAGCCATTTGGCGACTGAAATCAGTCGCCAAATTGGCGACTACCTTTTCAGTCGCCAATTTGTGTATTATTCCAGAATCGCGAAACTAATCCGCCACTCTCTACTTTCCCAAATTTCTTCAAAACACCCGAAACCCCTATTCCCTCTACAAAATCGCCACCACTACTACTCTATTCCCTTAACCACCTCTCCGACCACCACTACGACACTAGCTATACCGATATCACCACCGTCCTCACCAACAAACTCCGACTCTTATTCTATTTCCGTCACTTTTCCTTAATTAGGTGCGATTTTGCTCTCCTAAATCTAACTCCTTAGCTTGTTTGTTTGTTTATTTTATGATTTTAATTAGTATTATGATGTTTATGTATAATTTGTGATGCTTACAAAGTTCTAATGGTTAGTTAGTTAGGGTTGGTGTAGGTTGATGGTTAGGGTTTATATAAATTGGGGGTTTTGTGAAATTGTTAACATTATGTTAATCGAGGTTGTAATTGACAATGTATTGGTGTTTTTGATGATGTTAGGATTGTTGATTGACTAAATTAGTATAAATGGGAGTATTATTGATGGTAGAAAGTTAGTATTCCCTCCGTCTTATTCATTTGTTTGCCCTTTAAATTATTTTTTATGGTTGTTTTAATCAAAAGGCAAATAAATAATTGTGATGGAGGGAGTAGAATGTTAGGATTTTATAATTAAAGTGTGTATGTATTAGTTTGATAGTTGTTTAGTATCCATGTTGATAATGTTATTAATTAGAATGATAGTAGTTTAATTAGTGATATGTTAATTTTAGTATAGTTAGTATCCATGTTGACAATATTATTGTTTGGTTTATTATTGATAATAGATATGTTCCTAGAGTTAGTAATAATTGATAATCAATATTGTTGTAATTATTGTTGTGTGGGTTAATGTTTAGATTAAAATGAAGAGGTTGGAACGTACATGGATGTACGAAGATAGACTTGATAAGAAAAGACGTCCTACCGCTAGATTTATAAAGGGGGTTGCCGAGTTTATTGAATTTGCTAGACAACAAGACGAGTATGATTTAGTAGCAAAGAAACTTAGGTGTCCTTGTATTAAATGCAAAAACATGAGATATCTACATGACATTGAGGTTCAAGAACATCTTTATACAAACGGGTTTTGTCCAAACTACTACAATTGGATTTCTCATGGAGAATCATATTTTTCACTTCCCGAACAATCTCAAATCCCACAAAATGAGAACCCATATAGAGATATGGTAGGTGATGCATTTGAGTCTAATATTTTCAATAATGATCATATACCAATGAGTGAAGAAGAACCACACCCACAAGCAAAAGCCTTTTTTGATATGTTAAAGGCGAGTGAAAAACCATTATATGAAGGGAGCAAAATGTCATTGTTAGAAGCCGCCTCTAGGATAGTAACTTTGAAATGTGAGTACAATTTGCCATTTACTTGTGTTGATGGCATTGCTTCTTTGATTGAGGATGTTATCCCCGATAATAATGTCATGACCCGATCATTCTACAATACCAAAAAAGTAGTGAAAGGTCTAGAACTTCCGCATTACAAGATTGATGCATGTCCCGATGGATGTATGCTCTTTTGGAAGGATGATGCTTTACTTGACAAGTGTAGTAAATGTGAAAAGGCTAGATATATGACAATTGAGGGAAGTATTGTCTTGAAAGGTAAAAAGGGAAAGAATGAAAAAAAGAGAGGTGAAAAGAGTAAGAAACCAATACCCGAAAATCCCGTAACTTACTTTCCTCTAGCTCCTAGACTTCAAAGAATGTTTGCTACCAAAAACATTGCCGAGCAAATGAGATGGCACAAGGAAAATCCCCGTACTCCGGGAAAGATGTGTCATCCGAGTGATGGAGAGGAATGGAAGCGGTTTGATATGCTTTACCCCGACTTTGCTGAGGAACCCCGTAATGTGCGACTTGGCCTTTGTACGGATGGTTTTGCTCCATTTGGCCAGTTTGGTAGAAAGTACTCTTCTTGGCCCGTAATGGTCACTCCATACAACTTACCACCTTGGTTATGTATGAAAAAACAATTCATCTTCTTGTCACTAATTATTCCTGGCCCTGATAATCCAAAACCGCCTTAGATGTTTATTTGCAACCTTTGGTGGAAGAATTGAAACAATTGTGGGAGGTAGGTGTGCAAACATATGATGTGTCTTTAAAGCAAAATTTTCAACAAAGAGCTTCATTGTTGTGGACCATTAATGATTTTCCCGCCTACGGTATGCTATCTGGATGGTCTACCGCGGGAAAAAAGGCATGTCCTTGTTGCATGTACCAAAGCAAAGCATTTTCGCTTCCTTGTTCCCATAAAGTGAGTTGGTTTGATTGTCATAGACAATTCTTACCGGTGGGGCATGCCTTTAGGAGCAACAAAAAAGCTTTCAGAAAAGGTAAAGTGGAGCGCAATCATGCTTAAGTATTTTATTATACTTATTTAACTTGTAGGTGGTGCATATGAAGATATGCTTAAGTATCGTGAAACTGAGGAGTTTCAGGCTAGGTCGGCCCAAGCATCCAAAAATAAAAAAGGAGGAAAGAAAGATGGAGCGGCTGAGCCGTCGCATAACGCAGGATCTCGATCTTTCCTTAGCCTAGTTTTGGGTGTAAGTTATAATTTCCACTTTTTCCTCCATTTGAAAATTATAACTTAAATTCTTTTTATTATTAAAATTTTCTTATACAAGTCTTTAATTTTTTCTTTTAGAAGGGTAAGAAGAAAAAAGCTAACACGCCCACAGCTCCGGAGCTCTTCCTTGACACCCATTACCGGCTCGAAGACAATAGAAGATATTGGATCAAACCAAAAGATAAGGAATTATATGTAAGTTTCAAGCATTTTTGTATTTTTACAATAAGTTCAATTTTTTGAATGTTTAACCAATATTGTAGCTATTTTTAATAACAATGTTTATATTTTGTAGGAAGCATTTTCCGCCGAGAAACTTAGGCATCCCGAGAACCCCGATAACGAGATTTGGTTCGACTTAGTAAAGGGTTTCAAGAAGGGGAACGTCTACGGGATTGGGTCGGCAAAGAACGTATTTTACGAAACTCCAAGGGGAAGAATGTCGTCCACCTCAAACCCAACATACGAGCCGACAGTCGTGGGAAGACTCCAAGCCGCACTTGACGAGGAAAAAAGAAAAAACGCGGAAAGGGATGAAGAAATAAGGATAATGAAAGAGAAATTCAAGGCTTGGGAAAGCAGGTTTGAGAATTGCAACCAAGGTCCCCCTCCCTATCGGCGGGATTATGATGAAGGCAATGGAAGTGGTGGATTCCAGGCCGAATCCAATTTAAACCTTGGCTTCTGATATAATTTAGAAACTTGTTACATGAAACAATTTATGGTTGAAACAATTCCGTTTAAGAAAATTTGTAAACTTGAAACAATTTTTTT
The DNA here is from genome assembly GCA_022085475.1 of Heliosperma pusillum. Classification (NCBI taxonomy): domain Eukaryota; kingdom Viridiplantae; phylum Streptophyta; class Magnoliopsida; order Caryophyllales; family Caryophyllaceae; genus Heliosperma; species Heliosperma pusillum. Next base: position 13,134 of record JAIUZE010005602.1, read on the forward strand.
TATCTATATGAGGATGTTGGTTTCACATCGTGTTGTTGTAAATGTGTGAAATCTTTGTGTTTTCTAGTATACTTGCAGGTAGGGTATGATGGTATGGTACGGTAGGATGAAAACGGAAATTTTCATTCAATATCACAGGTATTTTGGCGACTGAAATGTTCATTTGGCGACTATTTTCAGTCGCCAAAACCCCTGTATTTTTGCAAAGTAAAAATCCATTTGCGACTGCTTGGCGACTGAAATCAGTCGCCAAATTGGCGACTGAATACTATGGTAGTCGCCAAAATGGCGACTGATGGCGACTGATTTCAGTCGCCAAATTGGCGACTACATAAGCTTTCAGTCGCCAATTTGAGCGACTAATTTCAGTCGCCATTTTTCACAATTGGCGACTAGTTTTTCAGTCGCCAAATTTGGCGACTGAAAGTAGTCGCCCGAATGTTTTTTGGCGACTAATGACAGCGACTAGGTCTTGGCGACTGATTTCAGTCGCCAAATTCATTTTAGCGACGGAAATCAGTCGCCAATATCAGTCGCCTGAATGTTGTTTTCTTGTAGTGTTTTAAGACCTTGGCAAGGATGAAGCGTCGTAAATATGACCATGCATACCGTCTTTGTACAAAAATTGCAGTTCTATTACGTAGCTAATGTCCTCTCGGATCAACCACAAAAGAGCTGTACAAAGATTACGTTCTAATGTTAGGTGTGTAGTGCATACTATTACGGATCATTTATATATTAATAGGAGGGTAAAAAGACAACAACAGGGTTCTATGGTGTAGTGGTTAGCACTCTGGACTTTGAATCCAGCGACCTGGGTTCGACTCCCGGTAGGACCTTTTATTATTATTTGTTATTATTATTTTGAATATTTTCCATCTTCCTACAAACTTGACCAATATAAGTGCTTTCTTTTTTGTCAGATTTCCTGTGTAAATCATTTCTTTTCGTGGTAGTTTTCTTATGAGAGTAATTTATTTATTTCTATACTGAGTTGTTTCTTGCTTACATCATTTGTTACTGTTAGGTTTGGTGTCATAAACGTCAAAGTTAACTAAAACACGAAGGTTTAAACCATGAATAAGATATGATCATTGTACGACACTAATTCCCAGTTTGCCTCATATTTTAAGTCCCCTATAATTGTATGTTCTTATTATTAGCTAGTAACAAATTAAGAGAGTACATTATAAAACCAATTAATAATAACGTAAATAATCCTCTAACTTATAAACTAGTTGTCCCCCTTATATCTTCATTCAAAGGTGAGGCAATTCTATGAATCAAGCTCCATACACACTTGAAAAACCTTAATACCCCAATTGATTATGTCTTTGCGGCCTGTACTACGCCAACAAAGTGTTCTATCTTCTATGCATGCATCAACAACGGACCAGGGTTTACTTATAGCACAAGTTTGATTACGTAACGTATAGTATACACGGAATAAAATATACACTAAAGGTTACATGTACTCAGTTCAGTTGTATTCCCTTTATCTCTATTTATTTTACTTTTTTTATTTATTATAAAACGAAGTTAATCAAAGCTAAGTAAATAATTGAACCGAGGTGAGTGTATTATGTATGAGATGCCCAAGTTAGTGCAAAAATGCAATGTAACTCACATTTTGTGCATCACATGAATACATCCATGAGCAAAGAACAGTATTAATAATGACATGTAACGGTGAGTACTCAGCAGTAGTTGCTTTAGAAATACATAAAGCTGTAGACTAAGTGACTAACGCACCACACATTCACACACAAGCATTCCCTTTATTACCTTCCATTTAACAACTGTTGTTGCTACCAAATTTTACCAAATTCTGTTTTCTAACTGAAATTTTACTAACAACTTTATATTAACTAATATGAATATAATACATTACTCATCATATATGGAGTTGTTCTTATGGATTAGGTCACCATAGTTTATGGCTAATGAGGAGTACGTAGTGTAGTTCTTAATGATATAAGTGGTTGAATATCGACACTACTCAGTATCTCATGGTTTCATAGGGTCGGTTACTCAGTTATAGGCAATCGCACCCTTGTTACCACTAATAAGTTAAAACAGATTTCAACTAGCTTAGTAAGTAAAGTTATGAGAAATGATGCTCATGGCCTGGTTTCAATTCTCATCAGCATCAAAATCACCCTTGTGTCTCCCTTTATACCCAAAAAAATCCATTAATTAGTTAAACCAACAAATATAAAGGCTACATTTGAGCATTATATCTACTAGTATCTCATAAGATTTGTTATCACATTCCTTCTTATAAAAACTTCCCACCTCTTCTTAAATTTAAAGTTTCAAACTCTTGCTTCTAACATTAATTACATGCTAGCTATTTGCTAACATGCTCTCATTTCTCATTAATCCTATCTCACTATACCTCATTACATCACTTCTAATTACTCATTCTTCATTTACCATGGTTCAATCACATGACCAAGATCACCATCACAAAAATCTCCATGTATGGCACAAGTTCAACAAGCTCATCAATGCTAAGAAAGGAAGTCGAATTGAAGGCATCGCGGAGCTTAAACAATACTTTCACCATTTTGGCTACTATCATCACATACTTCCCAACCAAAATCACACCAAATTGCCTTTCAACAACAAATTCGACGACCATTTAGAGCATGTTGTAACGCGTTACCAACAAATTTTCGGCCTCCCTAGGACCGGAACCCTTGATGCAAGTACAATTTCTTTGATCATGTCTCCTAGGTGTGGGGTACCAGACCATAATATCATGAAAAAGAGCCCTAGAGCAACTTCATTATTACATGGAGTTCAACATTACCAATACTTTCCAGGACAACCAAGGTGGAACCGCGAAAGCCCAATGAACCTAACCTATGCATTTTCACCTCAAGACATGATCAATTACTTGAGTATGCAAGAAATAAGAGGTGCATTTGCGCGGTCTTTTTACAAATGGGCATCAATTATTCCAGTTAACTTCATTGGAACAGAGGAATACGACTTTGCTGACATTAAAATCGGGTTTTACAGTGGTGACCATGGGGACGGTGACCCATTCGATGGAGTATTAGGGGTGCTAGCCCATGCATTTTCACCAGAAAATGGGAGATTCCATCTTGATGCAGCTGAAACATGGACTGTTGATTTCGAAAGCGAGAATTCAAAAGTGGCCATTGATTTAGAGTCTGTTGCATTGCATGAGATTGGACATCTCCTAGGGTTGGCTCACAGTACTATTGAAGAATCAGTCATGTACCCGAGTTTGAAGCCGAGAGAAAGGAAATTGAAATTACGGTTTGATGATATTTTAGGAGTTCAAAATCTTTATGGTTCTAATCCTAATTTTACAATTGGTGCTTTGTTAGAAGCAGAAACTTCTTCATCTTTTCAATGCATTGATCATTTGAGGGATACATTTCATATGTTGGCTTCCTTAGTAGCATTTTCAATCATATGTTTGTGTTTATGATTTGTATTTTTTGTTCAAAATAGATAGTTTGAGCAAAGTTGGTTTAGTTTGTGTATATATATCATGTAGTAAAGTTTAGACCTTGTAATACATATCCAAACTCGAAAAATTATTATGTAATAACCATTCAAAAAAAATTAGTGAGTACATATTCTGATCTTTAGTAGCAAAACAAAATTAGATGTACTAAAAATTCTAATAACAAGCTGTCTATACTGAAATTAACCAATATATACCGACTCAAACTCTGTTGAGCTCTTGAACGAGTCTTGGCAGCAACCATTGAGACATGCGCTTGTAAGTCTCTTGAGTCATATGAATGCCATCCCAGCTTATGAACTGATTCGGATCCGCACACACCTCGAACCCTTGGGATCCGCAAAGACGCGTCACATCGAAATTGTAGTCATTATCGCCTGATCCGCAGCACGCAGTGAACATGTTTGGCACATCAAATCCAAGGGCGTCCGCGTTGTCAAGGACTGAGCTCAAAGCTGAATAGTAATCCCCGTAGACAACAGCAACTTCCGGGTACTCTTGTTGCAACTCTTTGATAGCCTCTTTAAGATGATCATTGTGGTATCTAGCGAAGGCGTTGAGTCCATCTAAACAACGCAACTCATCGAATGAATAGTCGTTTTCAAATGTGGCTTTGTAAATGGGTAAGCACCCGATTGGGAAATTCCCTGGTATATAAACCCTGGTGGCACCAAGACTAATAACTTGTTTAGCAGCGTTTATAATAATTTCAACAACCTCGGTAACCATCTCGCGCACTTGATCCATCGTCTTCCCTTCTAGCATCGCGTAGTTATAATCATTCCCGCCCGTCTCAATCAAAATAAGGGACCTACTAAGAATGTCCTGGCAGTCCAAAGCATTGTCGCAGATGGTCTCGAGGTGGGTTCGAAACCAGTCCAATTGTACATTCAATGAAGAGGGAGTAACAGGTGAGAGGATACCCTTGGATTGTAGGGTGGGAGTATCTAATGCAGTTGAGCCAGCTACAGCAAAGTTAACACCCTGCGAAAAGTCGGCTCCTTTGGCTAGGTAAGGGTTTAGGAAGGGCTTGTCAAAGAAGGTGGCAAATTGGTCGATCATTAACAGACCGTCAGAGCAACGTCCAGTGGTCTTGTGCATTGTCATCCCATAAGGATAAGCTGCAAAATTATGAGCTCGGACAGGAGACTCGATGACAAGGTTACCAGTGTCGCTAATGGAGTCGCCAAACTGAAAGAGGTAGTCAATAGAATGAGGAGTTCCAGGGGCATGAGAAGTGGGAGCAATTCCAAAGGCTTGATAACTGGGAGCTATTCCAATTCCGCGGGCTTCAGTTGAATAAAGCGAGACGATAAAAAAAGGCTAACAAAAGTAAGGTACGGGATGCCATTGATGATAATAAAGAGAGATTAATGAATAATGAAAGTGAATTGTGAAATAAAGGAGGTGGGATTAGTGTTGTTTATATAGGTGATGTATATTTGTCCTAAACTACATAAGAATCATAAGAATTATAAGCTTAGAAACCGAATGGAAGAAGGAATAACACCAAGAAATTGTTACAAATTTTAATACGAACAGAAATAGGACTACGACTATTGTAGGAGTGCAGTGTGTTAATCCTGAATTCCTGATACACCGAGTGGATTGTAAAGCGCGTAATGTAAGAACAATGATTTATTTACGTTCTCTCTTTTTCGGGGCCGTGTTCAATTCAAACCATTTACAGCCATTACAGGTGTTCTTGGAGCTATGCCTATTAGTAGGTCTTGCTTAAGACGGTCTTAAGTTAAGACCTCTCAAAATCCCCTCTTCATTTTAACATTATTTAAATCGGCTATGAGTAAGTCTTAACTTAAGATCGTCTGAAACAATAATTTGCGAAGGCCTATGGAACCTATAGATCAAACCCACCATTTCCCGCATTTATTTTAGGAAGGATGTGGAGCAAAACTCTATTGGCTTACGGAGTGCTGAAGAAGATTTCGTACCAAAAACAATATTCATGTTAGGCCCTCGTTAAAAAAAAAGAAAAAAAAAACTTTACCAAATAACCCCTCGCTCTCAAAACAAGAAAGGTAAACAAATCGATTCAAACATTAATTTGTCTTGACAGATAATTGAAGACACAATATTCACGATATCACAGAAATAACTAGTTTCTACTCAAATACTCTCTAATATAGTAATATGCATAACAGAATTGCAAAATTAATAACATGTATTCTCATATGAGACAGTTGTACACTTTATCTATTGTCTTCATTAAAACTTAAGCGTATACACTATCTATTAATAAAATCAAATAAAGTGCATCGATTATTAGGAGGCTGTTATACACCATTTGAGATCAGTCGATTACTTCGGACCTGACACGCTAGAAGAAGAGAGGGCGTCCTGAGAAGCAATGTCATCAAACTTGCCATAATTTACACCAAGTTCAGCAAAAGCTTGTAACTGTATTTAGAGGCGTTTTCTTTATCGAGGCAGTGCTTGCATAACTTAAGCTTGTCCACACAACTCCCATTGTCTTGATTAGAACTTAAAAGTATTCTTTGTCAACAGCTGGGCCAAATTTATTTTCTGAGGTTTCGAAAACCAGTTAATACTAATTAGGAAGACTTCCTCCAAGTTTGGCATTTCATATGCAAAAATAAACACTCGATCACTTGCTTAAGAGATAAGGGAACCTTTATCACATTAACCACCAACTTTGGTTCTTACACTAGGACACAGCAACAACAACACCACCCCAGTGCCTCAATGGCTCCCGCAAATTGCGAGGTGGGGAAGGGGGCGGGGGTCAGATGTAAGCAACCCCTTACCTGTGTTAACAACACAAAGAGGCTGTTTCCGAATGACCCAAGATGAAAATTGCGTCGACACTGCATCAAAGGACCGCTACTTCACAAGAGAAAGAAGCGCGGGCACTTTAGTGAGCCATTTTGATACACAGCTCAAGGTAAAATTCAAACAGTTACTGAACCCGAAACTTAACCTGCAATTGAATGAGAAGTTCAATTGTTCTATAAGCACCAAATGTGCAGCAGGCCTTAGATCCATGATGGGCTGGGAGCAAAGCTGATAAGCATCCATTCAAGAGTGAGAGTCAAGAATCATGTACTAAAACGAGTTATGAACATCAATGTTAAGCCAAACACTCTAACAATGAAAAGACAAGCCATTAGAATGACTATAAATTATATTTAAAAAATAAAAATTAAACAAGTTTTATGAATGGATGAATGGGCGTGTGATTGATCACATGAACAATATAATGGTCATTGTTAGAGTTCAACCATGTAATTGCCATTGAAAAATTCTTGTGTCCTACGGGAGGACGGTCCTCCTTACACCTAAAGAAGGAGGTTCAAACGAAATATTATAATGGCTTAGGTGAAAGGAGGACCGTTCTCCTAGAGGACACAAGAATTTTTCAATAGCCATTGCATGAGTAGGTAGGTACAAATGTGTAATAAATCAATCACACTCCCTTCTCATTCTTCTCTCCACCCCATTTATGTCTCTATTTGAAATAAAAGTAGTCCATTACATTTCAATGGTAATTAAATGCTAACAAAGACAGCCGACTTATTCCTATAAGAAAATCGGAAATAACAAGGCATTCGGTATAAAAATAAGCTTACCAGGCACCCACGTCTGATCTTCTGTTCCAATGTGAAACTGTCACTATCTTTTAACAAAAGGGTAATTTCCACGACTTGCAACCGCCAGTAATATTCCACATTAGCTGCGCACATACAAATCGAAATACGTACTGATCTTTCCAAAAGTTTGGAGCAAAAACAAAGCAAGGTAAAGAGAAATTAATGTGGTAGTTATGGGAGACTGGGAGAGTACATCTTGGAGAAAGCAACCAACGGAATGATGTGGAACATCTACCAAGAAAAACAGTATCAGGGAATTCTAAGACGTAAATACCATAACAATAATGCTCCAAGCGTTTTGAAGGAAGCTCAGCTGGTAATAAATACACTACACATCTAAACAAGACGGTATGTCTATTTATTGCAATAACCTATATTTACAGAAAAACTACTTCTTAAAGGAAATAGTTATGTATTGATAAAAGAGCAGTGAATCTCCATTGATGTGCCTCCCGGTAACAGGTTGGGGGCACTTATGAAAGGAGGAGTATATTTTATGTTACAGCCTACGCTAAGGTAAAAATAAGTAAAATACATTGAGAAAAAAGTTTTTACTTGTATTTAATAAGAAAATGGATCCCACATACTATTATCAAAAACGAAGAACAGTATGTAGCTATGTGAACAAAGATTCCCTGAGCAGCATGCAGATAGCCAATCATTTTCTCTTGTCCACCATGGTGAGCATCTGTAAGGAGCATGAAAGAGATATTTACAGAACATTCAGAATAAAACTAACTAAGCTTATGCTTTAGCCAAGGGTAAAGTAAACCTTTTTGTGGAGTTGTTGTCTAGACATATACGGCATTATTACCGAAGCTTAGGTCACAGCATCAGGTTACAGGCTGAGCTTCATACCCTCTTGAAAAACCTACCACCTTTCTTTCCCACTCCAGTGCCAGAAAGACTTATTGCTAGCAGAGATCTGGAATTTGGCCTCCATTTCAATTCTTTCAAGATGGAAAACAAAGTTGCCAGCTCTGGAGTAATTTCAGAGTCCTGGATATTGTTACATGATACGACTTTAAGTGTCTGAAGCTCTTTCCAATTCTGAACTACCGAATCTAGGCCTATTGTTGTAAGCAAAGAGCATCCTTCCAAAGATATGGATTTCACTCTCCTGTAATGGATAATCACTCATTAAAAACCTTCAAAGTGCACTAACTGACATTACCAACAGCCACAAAATATTTCGCACAAGCGTAATCGAGCAGAGAGCTTGAGTTGATAAAAGAACAAGATAAGAATGGGGTTGAGCATGGTCACTAGTAGTAAACGCCAATAGAATATCACCTTTGACACATAAAAGCCATAAAACAACAAAATAGAATAACACTTTTACGGTTTTACCATCAAGTCACTCACAATAGAGATACTATGTTGACATTAAAGCATCACAACACATCACATAGCTCAGAGATTTGTTACATACGCACAAAGACGAACAAAACATGTTAACTTGCAAACTTTCCTAGCATTAATATCTCCTGTACCTACTATCGTTGAATAATCTTTATTATTAGCAAGAAGTAATTCTGCCACATTCTCAGTACAGTGATACCATCTCTTATAAACAATTTAAGCATGCAGGCTATATTTTCAAGCTGATCAAGCAAACATTATATAGAGGATATGTTTTACAAGTAATTTTGAATCAACAAGCTAACATTAGAAGCATACGCAGTTTATTGAGTTGAACCAACTAAAGCTCATTTTCCAATATTTTATATAACCATAAATCTCACAGGCAGAAGCCAAGTTCGCGAGCAAAAATGTGACAATAAGCTATGATTAACAGTTCTGGTATTGATATAATGAACAATAGAACAGCAATTGAACAACAAACCAACTTCATACCTACACGGAGCTGCATAGCGAAATAAATCATCCTCTAATCCCCAACAATCTTGAAAAGAAATCTCCTTAACAAATTTGCACACCAGAAACAGAGCTCTGACACCCTCTTTCTCTCGCACTTGACACCGCTCCAAGTACAACTCCTCAAGCGTAGGGCAACACCCTAAATGCTCGTCAGGACCCGGACACGCATCAATACTCTCACAAGACAGAAGCCTCAAGGTCTTCAAATTGCCACAATACGAAAGCGCTGACAACCACCCACCACTCATCCTATGCCCGGAAATCGTCAACTCTTCCAACATTTGAC
>JAIUZE010005603.1:0-25199 GCA_022085475.1 Heliosperma pusillum
CACCCTCATTCAATCTTCTTCTTACTTCATCACTAAGTACACCCCAAATCCCTAGCCTCCATATTTGATCCATCTTCGAATCATCGCTACGCTTTCATTTCTTGCTCAAATTCATCTAGGTTCGTCTTATTCTTCCCCTCTTAGCTTCCTCTATCCGTATTGGTAATAAAATTACCGTCTTTCTCGCCTTTTAAATTATCCGTCTTTCTCAAGGTGAATGATATTCATCTTTTATTATCTAATTGTATGTAGGTGGAGACTAGGAAGGTTTAGAAACCGTTTAAAGACGCGAAAAGGTAACGGTGAAGGGTTACTCGATATCATTTACGTGTTTTATGTGTTTTCTAGGCTAGTAATCGTATTTAAATTATGGTTATTATGCTTAGGACTTGTGTTGTTGTTGTTGGTTGTTGTTAGTGGTTAATTGATTTGAGAATCGATGGTTTGTGATGATAAATGAGGATTTTTGGTTGATAACTTGTTGGGATTTGATTGTGCCTGAATCCCGTGTTGGACGCTGGCTGCGTCGTGGGACGCAGGCTGCGTCGTAGGACGTAGGCTGCGTCGTGGTGACGCAGGCTGCGTTACGCGCGGCCGACAGTAATTTTCCTGCACTGACCCCTTTTTGTAAAATGATCATATCTCATTCGTTAGTTGCTTGTTTTGGGCTTGTGACATCTCGTTGGAACCGTAAGAGGATAAGCTATCACCTCCATTTGGAATTTCTGCATTTTCATGTCTATAACTCTAGTTATGACCGTTTGAAGTGGACCCTTGTTTTCGTTGGTTTCCAAACAACGTTGTTTTGGAGAGGTGATCTATATTTTTATTCATTATGCTTCATAAAATTGTTCTAATGCTTATGTATCATGTATTGATTCATTTTTATCATATTTAAGTTTATATAAATCCCTATTCTCATGTTTTGTGACGGTTTTTGCTATGTCCCACTTTGAGTCGGTTTTTACAAAGGTTACGGTTTGAGCACTATTTTGTCTTGTGCTTTGTACACTCATTCCCTTGGCTACCTCCACGTTCGTAAGGATGGAATGTCAGAACGGGGAGGTATCCTACTGCTTAATTGCATGTGTTAGTAGGCATACGACGACGTTGTTGGGAGGCGAACGCTATGCGTTGATCGACCCGGCCGTCAAATGTTGTGTACTTGCGAGGTGGTGTTATTTGCATGTAGCGTACCGCTTGTTATGAGGCTTGTGCTCTTTTCCGCGTCTTTCGTGAATTGTTCTACCGAATTTGGGGTACTCGGCGTCTATGATTGACCGAGTCTTGGATGTGGAACGTCTTACCACATGTCGAATCGGAACACGTCTTATTCCGAGAGTCTGGCCAGATTTAGACTAGGACCGTATTATTATCGTCGTCCTACCAGGAGGAAATTAGTCTACATATACGAAATGAATTGAATCGTGTATGCGTTCAGGGAAACGTCTTATCTCGTGGATGCCTTTTAGTCATACTTGCCATGTACACGGTGCTAGTGCGTTTCATTTACCGTGAGAGATGTCGTCATTGTGTCGGTGTGTTTGGATGGATGATTACATGAATGATTATATGATTGATCATTGAATAACTTGGCATGGTTTGTTTGTCGAGTCTCAATCTTATCAAACTTATACCGCTAACGGTGAGATGTAAGCCCTAGTGAGTGTATTCGGTTGCCTAAGAGTGTCTTCCCCGAGTCTTTGTATAGCATGATGGATTAGGACTTGTACCTCTTATGCTCTTATCATTATATATTGAATTGCCTATCTATTCTTATCGTATCTCACATGTATATCTATATCTGCCTGCTTCTACTTTGGTATTTCCTTCTATGTACGTTTGATGCGATATGGCTGGGAGAACCCGGAGTTACTCCCCACTGACTGTGGTGTTCATGTTTTTCATGGATGAACAGGTTGCTTGATTGGATGGCTTTTTGCTTGTGGTATTTTAGGTTCGGGTGTGAGCTAGCGGGCTTTGTCCCTGGATGAAACACCTCTAGACGTTGATTAGCTAGTTGCTAATGACTTTGTTGTTGGTTAACATTTTGAGAGACTACGTCTCTTGTAGTATTTTATATTTGGTTTGTAATTACTGACATTCCTCGTATTTCTATCTTGCATGTATAAAGGTTTTTAAAAATACCGTATTTTCTGCTTTATATATCACATGCTTGTTATGTTTTATTTCCGCATTCGCGAGGGTTGTCACACCAACGGCACGGTAGACTCCACAACTAACAACCCACGTGAAAAATTCATTACGTACTCTAATCTTTTTAGCTTCATCAAAACTCTTATTAGGAACCACCAACAAAATATTTATCTCTAAGGAAACATGATTGCTAACAACCACAAGGTAAAAGAGACTTACCATGAAATCCTTTGATCTAATTTACTTCAAACTCATTATCCTAAATTTACATGGACTTTTTCATCCTCCAAAGTCAAATCACAATTCCTCAAGCAAAGAATGAGTACAAATTCCAAATCATACATATTGCCAAACACATGGCGATACGTCAATTAATCAAATCATCTAGTCCATCAAAACTCACAATGTATCGGTCTTTGCTTATGAAAATATTCTTCGAGATTGGTCACCAAGTCCAAATTCCATAAAGTAAACATTCTTGTTAGGGTCCAACATATAAACACAATAAATTCTTAAGTAATCTTTAAAGCAACCACTATAATCCTTAACAACAACAACTATCATTACGCTCAAATCGATCCTCAAGGTGATATTGCAATATCAAGATTCAAAGTCTAAAATCACCAAGAGAGGTTCAACCTAAGCTTATCCTCAATTCCTTATAGTCAATTAAACATGAATCTAGCTCCATAGGGTGGGTAGGTACCATATTTGGTGTATCATCAAAACACACATGCTAACTCCTTACATTAGCTAAAGAGAAAACTACCTCACAACAGGTTATGGAAGACGAAACATGATACCAAGAACGCTAGAAGGCATCATATAAAGACTACGATATGATGGAAACTATGAAGGCGGAAAAGGAAAACGAGGTTGATCTAAGGAAGTGAACCTACCAGTAACGATCTCCGGGTGAGCATTAGCTTCGGCTCGGCTGAGTACGTAAATGGATCCTTTAGCTCTGGCACCTGTTGCGGGAGTCTGACGATCGGGGCATTCACAAAAGCGATGACCCGGCTTCTTGCAAAGAAAACAAAAGAGGGGCCTATCATAGCATCCAACTCCGGGGTGAACGGGTTTCCTACAACCGTCACACATTCGTCCTTGAGCTTGAGGGGGAGCATTGGGCTTAGGAGCCGCATTCGGGTTAGCTTGAGGGTGATAAGGAGCAAGTGTTCTTGCATTGGAGTTTGAGGGAGCATTGAAACGCCTCTTGTTAGCATAGGCATTAGCAGAAGAGGGAGTGAAAGGTCTTTTGTCATGGAAGTTTGACCTTGGATTGAAAGAGGGGGAAGGAGAGGGATTCTTCATCATAGCTTCATCCTTGATGGCCTTCATTGAGTTCTCGGCCCATAGAGCATCATCATATAAATCCCCAAAGGAATTAGTAGTCCTCCTCACTTTACTTTGGAGTAAAGCACTAAGCTTGTTGCGGTAGTAGAAAGCTCGGTCCTCGTCATCTTTGATAAGCGTCGGAGCAAAGTGAGCAAGCTTGTTGAACTCCGTAGTGAAGTCTTGTGCCGACAAGTTACCTTGCTTGAAGTCAATAAATTCCTTGAGCCTTTGTTGCTTGAGCTCCTTAGGATAAAATCGACCTTCAACTAGAGCTTTGAAACAAGCCCAATTGAAATCATCTTCAAGAGTAGCGGTGGCACTAGTAATTGCCCACCAATTATCTGCTTCCCTTACAAGGAAGTGCTTAGAAATCCTTACCTTGTCCTCTTCACGAACTTTGTATAAATCAAATTGTTTCTCCATTTCTCGGAACCATTCTGATAGCTCGGTAGGGTCCGGCTCTCCACCGTAAGGTATAATCTTACTCCTGGCTATCTGGCTAGCCACCCAAGCGTATCCTCCTTGGTGGTTATCTTCTCTACGAGGGGGAACTTGGTTGGCTTGAGCTAAAGCCGCATCTTGTTGATTCTTCAACACTTGTGTAAGAGCTTCTAGCATAACGTTCTCTACTACTCGAGGTCTAACCATCTTCATAAGAAATAGAAACAAAACAAGTTAATCCTAACACTTAGCATAAACAAATAGACTACCAAGTAAAGTCCTTAACTTGTACCCATCTCTCATTTATTATTTCAAGGTCAAGTAGTTTAAGTTTAGGGTTCACGTGTGTGCGTCGGGAGCGATAAAGCTCTGATACCAACTGTGACAACCCTCGCGAATGCGGAAATAAAACATACAAGCATGTGATTTAATTAGCGGAAATACGGTGTTTTTAAAACTTTTTACATGCATAAAGAAAAGTACGAGGAGTGTCAAATATTACAAATCAAAGTATGAAATATACTACACAAGAGACGTAGCCTCTCAAAATGTTATCAATGTCAAAGTCATAAGCAAACTAGCTAATTAACGTCTAGAGGTGAATCTTCCAGGGACAACGCCCGCTAGCTCACACCCGGACCCAAAATAACACAGTAAAAAAACCATCCAATCAAGCAACCTGTTCATCCATGAAAAACATGAACGCCACAGTCAGTGGGGAGTAACTCCGGGTTCTCCCGGCCATATCACATTAAACGTACATAAACGGAAATACAAAAGTAGAAGCATGCATATATAGATATACCTGTGAAATACGAGAAGGATAAATAAGCAATTCAATATATTTGGATATTGATACATGAAGTACAAAACCGTAACCATCATATTATAGAAAGACTCGGGGAAGACACCCTTAGGCAACTATATACTCACTAGGGCTTACATCTCACCGTTAGCGGCATATACTTGGTAAGATAAAGACTCGACATATAAACCACGTCAGTCATCTATTTCATGCAAGAGTCCTACTCAATGTTCACGTACAAATCAACTTACAAACAACCATCCAATCATAGGAATATGACACATATTCTCTCACGGTAAATGACACGCACTAGCATCATATACAATAGCAAGACAAGTCAATGGAAGTTCACGGGATAAGAAGTTTCCCTGAACCGTATACGATAAGACATTTCGTATACTCATGACCTAGACAAACAAGTTCACGGGATAAGACATTTCCCGGAATCATGTACGATAAGACGTTTCGTACACACAAGACTCTAATCCTCTCGGTAGGACGACGATAATAATACGGTCCTAGTATAAACCTGGCCAGACTCTGGGGATAAGACATTTCCCGATTCGACATGTGGTAAGACGTTCCACATCCAAGACTCGATCATACTAAGACGTCGAGTACCCCAAATTCGGCTAAACGACACAAAAGAGGCGGAAAGAGATCTATAGTCAAAAGTCAAGCTAGTACGCTACATGCAATGACACCACCTCGCAAGTATACAACATTTGACGGCCGGGTCGATCAACGCAAAGCGTTCGCCTCCCAACAACGTGGTCATATGCCCACTAACACATGCAATCAAGCAGTAAGGATACACTCCCCGTTCCGACATTCCAGCCTTACGAACGTGGAGGTAGCCAAGGGAATGAGAGTAAAAAGCACATAGGAAATTAGTGCTCAAACCGTAACATGTGTAAAAACCGACTCAAAGTGGGACATACCAAAAACCGTCACCAAGCATGAGAATAGGGCATTATATAAATGTAACTATGATAAAAATGAATCAATACATTATACATAAGCATTAGACCAAGTTTAAGAAGCATAATAAATAAGAAATATAAATCTTATCTCAAAACAACAAGTTTGGAAAATAACTAAAACAAGGGTCCACTTCAAACGGTAGTAACTGGAGTTTTAGACATGCAAATGCAGAAATTAAATGGAGGTGATAGCTTATCCTCTTACGGTTCCAACGGTAGGTCACAAGCCCCAAACAAGCAAGTAACGAAGGAGATATGATCATTTTACGAAAAGGGGTCAGTGCAGTGAGTTCCCAGCCAGTCAATGGGGCCGGCGGCCGGACACCCGGCTGGGACATCATCAACACACAAAATCATCCAAAATGCAGTGTGTTCTCAGCCGGTCAAAGGGGCCGGCGGCCGGGTACCCGGCTGGGGCAACATCAACAAACAAAATACAACTTCTTTCTGGTGTGTTCCCAGCCGGTCAAGAGGCCGGCGGCCGGGTACCCGGCTGGGACAACATCTCACCCGAGAACAACAATACTTCAATATCCATTTTCAATTATCAAAAATAACTACTATCAACTACCAATAATCGATAATCATCATCAACAATCATCAACTAACAACAATTATCATCAACAACACAATTCCTAAGCTTACTTATCATATTCTAAATACGATTTCTAACATAGAAAACACGTAAAACACGTAAATGATATCGAGTAACCCTTCACCGTTACCTTTTCGCGTCTTCACTCCGCGTCAAGGTCCTCTTCAATCAAGAAGTAGTCTTTGTCGGGATCTTGGAGGTCACCACCTACAAATAGATAATAAAAGATGAATATAATTCACCTTGAGAAAGACGGATAATTTGAAAAGCGAGAAAGGCGGTAATTGTATTACCAATACGGATAGAGGACGATGAGAGGGGAAGAATGAGACGAACCTAGGTGAATTTGAGCGAGAAATGAGAGAGTTGAGACGATTCTAAGGTGGATCAAATATGGAAGCTAGGTTTTGGGGTTTTCTTGGTGAGGAAGAAGGAGTTTGAGTTGTGAGGAAGTTAGGGTTATGAGGGAGTATGAGATGGAGTATGAGATGGAGTAAGTGGAAAAAGTCAAGGGAAAAGTCAATGACGTCTTAAGACGTGATTCACTTGAAATCTCGCGTAAAATCCAAATACGAACTCGGAAATTCTAAATTCGACACTGGAAATTTAATTCTAAACTAAAACTAAATTTCGCTGAAAAGTATCCGTAAAATATTTTTACTATAAAAATAGGGTACATTTGCGGGTGTTACAATCACCCCACCTTTTAAAAAGTTTCGTCCTCGAAACTTGAGAGTAGAAAAAAAAAGTATCAAACACAAGAATCGGTTTTCAAAATCAACACGAAAGCTTTTACAAGGGAAACATTTATGAAACGAGGTTCTTCTCGAAAACAGTTTAAGGAAATTTTTCGTAAGTGCGAAACTTTATTCACGAATCACAAGAGAGCCCGCCGCGAACGAGAACTCTAGCTATCAAAATCAAATCAATTCAAAACAAACGTTAGTAAGCGCAGGACTAGTCACCAGACGTCTCCAATAACAAGTCCAAACATCCAACCAAACGCAAAATCCAAATATAAAAGCGAAAGACATCTATTTTCTCCAAAAAGGTGATACAAAATTCATCTTTTAAACTTCGGTGAAAAGTTAAATTAGGAATATAATATGGAAATTTGAAGGTTTTCTCAAAGATAAACTCAAAATAACAAGACATTATACGCACATAGCGCGACTCGAACATTAAGTTCGCAAATCACGATACTAAGAGGTACTTCCAACGAGCAAAATGGACCAAAAAGGGGAAGGATTGAAAAGTAGCAGATTGAGCAAGGGTCAATTCGAGGGGAAAGAGAGGGATGAACTCCAAACCTATCTCTCATTCATGCTAATTCAAAGGTCGCTCGCAGCTCGACATCACTAACTTCACGAGTAACACAATCCTCAAGAGAGGGATAATTTGAAAAGCGAGAAAGACGGTAATTTTATTACCAATACGAATAGAGGACGATGAGAGGGGAAGAATGAGACAAACCTAGGTGAATTTGAGCGAGAAATGAGAGAGTTGAGACGATTCTAAGGTGGATCAAATATGGAAGCTAGGTTTTGGGGTTTTCTTGGTGAGGAAGAAGGAGTTTGAGTTGTGAGGAAGTTAGGGTTATGAGGGAGTATGAGATGGAGTATGAGATGGAGTAAGTGGAAAAAGTCAAGGGAAAAGTCAATGACGTCTTAAGACGTGATTCACTTGAAATCTCGCGTAAAATCCAAATACGAACTCGGAAATTCTAAATTCGACACGGGAAATTTAATTCTAAACTAAAACTAAATTTCGCTGAAAAGTATCCGTAAAATATTTTTACTATAAAAATAGGGTACATTTGCGGGTGTTACACCCAAGGAGTTAGACGAATTTAAGAAGAAACAAGTAGAATTGCTAGAAAAAGGGTACGTGAAGCCCAGTGTGTCCTTTTAAGGCGCGCCGGTGTTGTTTGTGAAGAAGAAGGACAGGAGCATGAGGTTGTATATTGAGTATCGGGAACTTAATAGGGTTACGGTGAAGAATCGGTATCCTTTGCAAAGAATTGATGACTTATTTGATAAACTAAATGGTGCGGGAGTTTTCTCCAAGATAGATCTCTAATCGAGCTATCACCAGCTAAGGATCAAGGATGAAGATATACTGAAGACGGCGTTTCAGACTCGTTACGGTCACTACGAGTTCCTCGTGATGCCATTTGGGCTTACGAATGCTCCACCAGTATTTATGGACCAGATGAATCGAGTTTTCAGTCCCTACCTCGACAAGTTCGTGGTGGTATTCATTAATATCAAAGAATTGGGAAGAGCATTCCGAGCATCTCCGTTTAATACTACAGACGTTAAGGGAGTACCAATTGTATGGCAAGTTATCCAAATGTGAGTTTTGGTTAGATAAAGTCGCCTTTCTTGGCCACATTGTATCGAAGGAGGGTGTATCCGTAGACCATAGAAAGAATGAGGCGGTATCCAAACGGGAGACACCAAAGAATGTTGCGGAAATCAAAAGCTTTCTGGGCTGGCGGGATATTATAGGCGGTTTGTAAAGGATTTCTCCAAGATAGCGAGGCCTATGACGACGTTAATGAGGAAGGAGAACCGTTTTAGATGAGATGCGGGGTCTGAGAAGGAGTTCCTCACCCTAAAGGAACGTTTGACCACGGCCCCGGTGCTTGCCTTGCCGGACGGGAGGGGGGACTTTGAAGTGTACACGGACGCGTCTAAGCATGGCCTCGGGTGCGTGCTTTAACAAAGAGGAAGGGTAATCGCGTATGCTTCGCGCCAACTAAAGCCTTATAAAGAGAACTACCCTACCCACGACTTGGAGCTCGGAGCGGTGGTATTTGCCTTAAAGATCTTCCGTCACTATTTTTACGGAGCAACCTTTAAGGTATTCTCAGATTATAAAAGCCTTAAGTATATCTTCACCTAGAAGGAACTTAAAATGCGTCAGAGGAGATGTATTGAGCTAATAGATGATTACGATATGGAGATCGTGTATCACGGAGGGAAGGCTAATGTGGTAGTGGATGCTTTGAGCCGGAATTCGGTGCACTCCATGTGCACGGCCCTATCATTGTTGAAACTAAGAGAGGAAGTGCAAGACATTGGAATTTTCATGATAGGAAAAGGTGGTGCGATGAGTGACTTGATGATTAAGCTGGAGTTTTATGACGACTTACGAGCTAAAAAACTCCTTGACCCAAGGATTTTTGATTGGAGGAAGTAAGTGGGGGAAGGTGAAGGTTATAAGTTACAAATTAATGAGGATGGAATTCTTTGCTTTTAGGGTCGATGGTGTGTGCTGAATGACATGGAGGTAAAGGAGAAGATCATGAGTGGCGCTCATTGTTCGCCATACTTCATTCACCCGGAAGGTGACAAACTTTACAAAGACTTGAATAAGACCTTCTGGTGGTCAAGTATGAAGAAGGAGGTAGCAGAATTTGTTGCTAGATGCCTCACGTGTCAAAAGGTGAAGATCGAACACAAGAGACCGCAAGGGAAAGGTTTAATCTCTTGATGTGCTAGTGTGGAAGTGGGAATCTATCTCGATGGATTTCATTGTTGGGTTGCCAAGGACTCAAAAGGGGAATAACATGATTTGGGTCAATGTGGATCTGTTGGCGAGGTACGCGCACTTCGTACCAATGAAGGATATATGGAGCAAGGTAGAGTTAGCAAATGCGTATCGTCGCCATATCCTCAAGTTTTATAGAGTTTTGAAGGACATTGTTTCTGATCGGGATGAAAGATTTATCTTAAGGTTTTGGCAAGAGCTTCAAGAGTATTTGGGTACAAAGTTGAAGATGAGCACATCGTTTCACCCAGCCACACACGGACAAACAGAGATGACCATTCAAACCTTGGAAGACCTTCTTCGCTCGTGTGCCTTGGAATTCGGTGGGTCATGAGAAGATCAGTTGGACTTAATGGAGATCCACGCAAGCATTGGTATGGCTCCACTTGGATTCGGGGGGTCTAGGAGACCGATTTTTTGGGATTATATATCCGAGAAAGTAGATTTCGGGCTAGAGAAGATTACGGAGATGGTAGAACAAGTCAAGGTGGTCCGGATAAAGATGAAGACGGCGGAAGACCGGCAAAAGATTTATGCTAATCTTCGGCGCCGTGACATCGAGTTCAAGGTTGGTGATAAGGTGTTGCTTAAGGTGTCACCATTGAGAGGAGTAATGATATTTGGGAAGCAGGGCAAGTTGAGCCCACAAGTATATTGAACCTTTCAAAATATTATACCGGGTGAGGGAGGTTGCCTACAGTCTTGACCTCCCCACGACCTTGGAAAAGGTGAACAGTGTATTCTATGTGCCCCAATTGCGGAAGTATCTGTGTAATCCCTCTCATGTGTTAACTACCAAGGAGACCCGGAAGGGGGAGACGAAACTGGTAACGGTCTTGTGGTCCAATCACAATATGGAAGAGGCTACTTGGGAGACCGAAGATACAATGAAGGAGCCCTACCCGTATCTTTTCGAGGTATGTTCAGTTACAGGGCCGTAACCTTTGTTTAAGGAAGGGGGATTGAGACATTATTAGATTATTTGTTATGTTGTAATTGCTTTAATTAGAACGATGTACTTTTTTGCGTGATTGTTAACCGTTAGCAGAGTCGGAGGGTCGTGCTAGTTTGACCTTAGTGTGTGAACTTCGGGGACTAAATTCTTTTTAACGGCCAAGGTATTTGTGGGTCGAGTAAGCGTCTTTCTCGGTTGAGTAGGCTGGCTACTCGATCGAGTGAGAAGGTGACTCGGTCGAGCTGGGTTCACTCGACCGAGTAGGCTATTATAGGAGAAGTCTGTTAGTTGTCACTCGGTCGAGTTGGTGTAACTCGACCGAGAGGCTCGTGACTCGGTTGAGTGGCCGTCAATCCGCAGGTTTGTTGTTTTAAATTTTCGCATGGGCCCAGATATAATATAAATTCGTTTCATCCTTTGACTCTCATAAACCCTCGCAAATATATTACCAAACCCTTCTAAATCCTACTATCTCTCTCTAGAAACCACTCTAAAAATCTCTAAAAACCCTCTTGTTCATCCTTGAAGATTTAGGAATCTCCATTATTCTAGATTTAGTCTTGCTCCTTGGAGAATTGTTAGTGAATTCAACCTTTTTAATTTTAAATCCTTATTTTCATCTTAATTAGATAAGGGCTGGGTAATTATGAGTAATTGGTTGGCATTGGTATTGTATGTTTTCTTTAAGGAGAGATTAAGAAAGGATTAGCGTTAATTAACCTTCTTATGTTTCAAAGATTAAATCTTTATGTTTATCTTAAACTGAATATCTTTTATGGGACGATATTATGGGATTGCATACTAGTTGATGGTATGATGTCTTCTTGACATAGGGATTGGGGAAGTAATTTATTTATGTATTTAAATTGTTGGTTGGTGTATGAGAATTTAAAAAGGGAGTTTGACCTAAAGCTGCACGCTTCACCCAATTAATGTAAGAATTGGGGGATTAGTATTTGTAAAAAGGGAGTTTGACCTAGTTAGTAATTATTAGTAATAATTATTATCATTATGATGTTGGAGGTGGTAAATTCATACAAGAAGATTTCTAGCTTGCTTCTGTGTGCTAGAGTTGATTGCTAACGAGGTAGGTTAACACTACTCGGTTTATATGTATGTGAATTGTTGCTATGGTTATGTTTATGACAGGCGAATTGTGATGGATGTTGAATTATGATTAACATATAAGCACTAATTAGGAAAACTCTACCTTTTCGCAATTCCACAAGCAATCCCAAGAAATCAATAAATAGAAAGTCTCCCCCCTAAACATGCAATAATCATACAATCAATAAATAACCATCTTCCATTGTCCCCCAATTCAATCACTATAAGAAATCTGGTTTCAGGCGACTATATTAAAGCGACTGATCATAGTAGTCGCCACTTTGGCGACTGAAAATTGACTCGGGCGACTAAAAGGAGTCGCCAAATTGGCGACAGAAGCAGTCTTCGTA
The DNA here is from genome assembly GCA_022085475.1 of Heliosperma pusillum. Lineage (NCBI taxonomy): Eukaryota > Viridiplantae > Streptophyta > Magnoliopsida > Caryophyllales > Caryophyllaceae > Heliosperma > Heliosperma pusillum. The sequence continues at coordinate 12,287 of JAIUZE010005603.1, forward strand.
ATTTTCTGAAAAAATCTCGGGCGACCGAAAGTGGTCGCCAAATTGGCGACTGAAAGCCTAATTGGCGACCGATTTCAGTCGCCAATTTGGCGACTACCTATATCAGTCGCCAAAATCTTTAATACAGCACGCAATCAATTCAATCCTATCTTCACCGCACACAATTCCTTCGCAAAAAAAAAAAAAAAAAAAACAGACCACCGACGACGAGCACGGCGACGACTACTTTTATTCTATTTCCGACCACCGACGCATCTCCGACCACCGATATCACCACCGTCCTCACCAACAAACTCCGACTCTTATTCTATTTCCCTCACTTTTCCTTAATTAGGTGCGTCTTTTGCTCTCCTACATTTAATTCCTTAGCTTAATTTTTGTTTTGTTTGTTTATTTTATGATTGTAATTAGTATTATGATGTTTATGTATAGTTTGTGATGCTTACAAAGTTCTAATGGTTAGTTAGTTAGGGTTTGTGTAGATTGATTGTTAGGGTTTATATAAATTGGGGGTTTTGTGAAATTGTTAACATTATGTTAATCGAGGTTGTAATTGACAATGTATTGGTGTTTTTGATGATGTTAGGATTGTTGATTGACTAAATTAGTATAAATGGGAGTATTATTGATGGTAGAAAGTTAGTACCCCCTCCGTCTTATTCATTTTTTTGCCCTTTAAATTATTTTTTATGGTTGTTTTAATCAAAAGGCAAATAAATAATTGTGATGGAGGGAGTATAATGTTAGGATTTTATAATTAAAGTGTGTATGTATTATGTTATTATTGCATCGTATGTCGAACTTATTGATTTAATTAGTAAAATGTCAAGTATTGTGTAATGTTAGTATATTTTTAATAACAAATATCCATGTTGATAATATTAGTTTGATAGTTGTTTAGTATCCATGTTGATAATGTTATTAATTAGAATGATAGTAGTTTAATTAGTGATATGGTAATTTTAGTATAGTTTGTATCCATGTTGACAATATTGTTATTTGGTTTATTATTGATAATAGATATGTTACTAGAGGTAGTAATAATTGATAATCAATATTGTTGTTTGGATTATTTGTAATTATTGTTGTGTGGGTTAATGTTTAGATTAAAATGAAGAGGTTGGAACGTACATGGATGTACGAAGAAAGATTTGATAAGAAAAGACGTCCTACAGCTAGATTTATAAAGGGGGTTGCCGAGTTTATTGAATTTGCTAAACAACAAGACGAGAATGATTTAGTAGTAAAGAAACTTAGGTGTCCTTGTATTAAATGCAAAAACATGAAATATCTACATGACATCGAGGTTCAAGAACATCTTTATAGAAACGGGTTTTGTCCAAACTACTACAATTAGATTTCTCATGGAGAATCTTATTTTTCACTTCACGAACAATCTCAAATCCCACAAAATGAGAACCCACATAGAGATATGGTAGTTGATGCCTTTGAGTCTAATATTTTCAATAATGATCATATACCAATGAATGAAGAAGAACCACACCCACAAGCAAAAGCCTTTTTTGATATGTTAAAGGCGAGTGAAAAACCATTATATGAAGGGAACAAAATGTCATTGTTAGAAGCCGCCTCTAGGATAGTAACTTTGAAGTGTGAGTACAATTTGCCATTTAATTATGTTGATGGCATTGCTTCTTTGATTGAGGATGTTATCCCCGGTAATAATGTCATGACCCGATCATTCTACAATACCAAAAAAGTAGTGAAAGGTCTACAACTTCCGCATTACAAGATTGATGCATGTAAGGATGGATGTATGCTCTTTTGGAAGGATGATGCTTTGCTTGACAAGTGTAGTAAATGTCAAAAGGCTAGATATAAGACAATTGAGGAAAGTATTGTCTTGAAGGGTAAAAAAGGAAAGAATGAAAAAAAAAAGGTGAAAAGAGTAAGAAACCAATACCCGAAAATCCCGTAACTTACTTTCCTCTAGCTCCTAGACTTCAAAGAATGTTTGCTACCAAAAACATTGCCGAGAAAATGAGATGGCACAAGAAAAATCCTCGTACTCCGGGAAAGATGTGTCATCCTGAGTGATGGAGAGGAATGGAAGCGGTTTGATATGCTTTACCCCGACTTTGCTGAGGAACCCTGTAATGTGCGACTTGGCCTTTGTACGGATGGTTTTGCTCCATTTGGCCAGTTTGGTAGAAAGTACTCTTCTTGGCCTGTAATGGTCACTCCATACAACTTACCACCTTGGTTATGTATGAAAAAACAATTCATCTTCTTGTCACTAATTATTCCTGGTCCTGATAATCCAAAAACCGTCTTAGATGTTTATTTGCAACCTTTGGTGGAAGAATTGAAACAATTGTGGGAAGTAGGTGTGCAAACATATGATGTGTCTTTAAAGCAAAATTTTCAACTCAGAGCTTCATTGTTGTGGACCATTAATGATTTTCCCGCCTACGGTATGCTATCTGGATGGTCTACCGCGGGAAAAAAGGCATGTCCTTGTTGCATGTACCAAAGCAAAGCATTTTCGCTACCTTGTTCTAAAAAAAGTGAGTTGGTTTGATTGTCATAGACAATTCTTACCGGAGGGGCATGCCTTTAGGAGCAACAAAAACGCTTTCAGAAAAGGTAAAGTGGAGTGGAATCATGCTTTAGATCGACTTCCGGGGGATAAGGTGTGGGATATGGTTTGTGATTTGTCACGTACTATTGATTGTACCAAAGCAGAGACGGATGAGCTGAAAAGGAAGAAAATTGGTTGGTTTAAAAGAAGCATTTTTTGGGATCTTCGTTATTGGAAGACGATGTTAATTAGGCACAATTTGGATGTAATGCATATAGAAAAGAATTTCTTTGAGCAACTGATTCACACGATTATGGATGTAAAGGGAAAGAGTTGTGATACTGTTAAATCACGAGAAGATTTGAAGACAATTTGTCATCGTCCCAATCTTCACATTCGTAGCGATGAGTCTAAGGCAAAATCTATTTTTACACTTGACAAAGCTCAAAGGAAGGTATTATGTGAGTGGTTAAGAAAGTTAAAATTTCCTGACGGATATGCATCCGATTTTAGTCGATGTGTTGATATGAAGGAGCTAAAGTTGCAAGGCTTGAAAAGTCATGATTGTCATATCTTCATGGAACGATTATTACCTGTAGCTTTGAGACATCTCCTCCCCACTCCCGTGTGGAATGCAATTGTTGAGATAAGTCAATTTTTTCGAGATTTATGTTAGTCTTCAATATGTGTTGATGACATGAGTCGTCTTGAGGAGCAAATACCAGAGATATTGTGTAAGTTCGAGATGATATTTCCTCCATCATTTTTTAATTTCATGGAGCATGTACCGATACATTTGCCTTACGAAGCCAAAGTTGGAGGCCCCGTCCAATATAGGTGGATGTATCCATTTGAAAGGTAAGATTGCTAAGTAGTAATTAAATTATAATTATTATCGTACTATATATAATTGATTTAATATTTATATACTAGTCTTAACAACTATTAATCCCATCAATTATTGAATAGGTTTCTTAATCACGTGAAGAAGAAAATTGGTAACAAAGCCCGGGTTGAAGGTTCTATATGCAATGCGTATTTAACGGAAGAGATTGCAAATTTTTGCTCTCTTTACTTTGAAAAATATATAGAAACTAAAGCAAAATACTTGAGTGTTGATAAAGCGGATGAACTTGAGACAAGTTTACCCGAGTTTTTCCAAATGCATGATGATGAGAGTTGTTCATCAATTGGGGGAACAAGATATTTGGATGACAAAGAATATGATCGTGCTCACCTTTACGTTCTTTCTAATTGTGAGATTTTGGAATCATATGAAACGGAGTTTGTGAATGATTTCATTAAAGCACATCCTAATGTGAATAGAGATGATGTTTGGAGTAACCATGAGGATCAATTTGCAGCATGGTTTCGGAACCATGTAATTGAGTTAAATATCCAAGATGATTTGATAAGGACTTTGGCCTTTGGTCCTTCACGAATGGTTAAAACGTGGAATCGTTACTCGGTCAACGGATTTAATTTCCATACATTCAACTACGGTAAGGATAAGGCTAGGTGCAATTATGGTGTTACTATTTCTTCTCTTGATGACAACGAATACTATGGTATAGTTGAGGATATATTTGAGTTGAGCTATAATGGGCGTGAGCGTTCTTATAATACTGTCTTATTTAAGTGTGAATGGAAGGATAACTCTGTGGCCGGTATGAAAGTTCATGAACGTTATAAAATCGTCGAAGTGAATAATACCCGGACATACTCAAAGTATGATCCATTTATACATGCACATCAAGCCAATCAAGTATATTTCGCTTCTTATCCAAGCACGAAGAATGATCGAAATCAAAAGCAGTGGTGTGCAATCTTTAAGACAAAAGCATGCTCACAAGTAGATACAACTTTTTTTCAAGAAGAAATAGTATCTAGCGGGTTTATGTTGTCTCCACCTGATGAGGACATTTATGAGAATGGAAATGAAGAGGGTGAGGATTTAGAAAACGAGGATGGTGATGGTCAAGTTGACGGTGATGGTGGTGGTGATAGTGATAATGATAATGAATCAGATGGTGATGATGATGATGATGAATTTGATGATGATGATTAATTGGGTAAAGATATATTTATATATTTTTTAATTAAGTTTTTTATGTTATTTGATGTTTTTTTTATGTTATTAACAGTTTATGTTTATGTTTTTTTTTTATGTTATTAACCGTTTCTAACAATTTGAATATTTGTGTAATTGTAGATGGCAGGAGGTCGAGGTAGACAACGTGGCGGGGGTTCAAACAGACGCCGTAGTACTTCTTCAGTCGACGAGGAGGAGATGGAGATTATTGATCAGCAGAGTCCGGTAGTGGTCTAGGAATCGACCAATGACGATGAGTCCTCGGATCAGACATCGGAGACGATCCAGTTCACGCCGGAAGGGAAGATGATACTTGATCCCGCGGGGTTTTGGTAAGACAACCACCAATGTCTTTAATTTATTATTTTATAATTATATTACATTATTTACCATAAATGCATACTATTCCATAATTTATTTTTCAGGTTTTCGTCTCAAAAGGTTGTACGAGGTTGTACTCAAAGTACAAAGATGAAGATGACGGGGGTTGCTCCTACTTGTTGGACAAAGGCTACCTCCACACAAAAAGAGGAATGGTTCAATAATTTTAGGGTATATTATTTTTGTTTATATTTTGTTATATTATTATAATTTTCAATTAATAATTTATTTTACTAATACTTACCTTTTAAATTGTAGAAAACATTTAACTGACCGGCGGGATTAGAGTATATTGTACGTCAAAGGTACAATGAGACATGCACTAGACGGTTAAGGGACAACATGTATAAGGTTGTCAAGAGAAAGAAGGAGCCGGAGCATATGAGAGGTATATAATTTTTTTTGTTATTTGTATATAGTTATAATTTAACACATTTTATCATATTTTATAATACTAATTTAAATTGTAGGTGGTGCATATGAAGATATGCTTAAATATCGTTAAACTCCGGAGTTTCAGGCTAGGTCGGCCCAAGCATCTAAAAATAAAAGAGGAGGAAAGAAAGATGGAGCGGCTGAGCCATCACATCACGCAGGATCTCGATTTTTCTTGGACCTAGTTTTGGGTGTAAGTTATATATTCCACTTTTTCGTCCATTTGAAAATTATAACTTAAATTCTTTTTATTATTAAAATCTTCTTATACAAGTCTTTAATTTCTTCTTTTAGAAGGGTAAGAAGAAAAAAGCTAACACGCCCACGGCTCCGGAGCTCTTCCTTGACACCCATTCCCGACTCCAAGACAATAGAAGATATTGGATAAAGCCAAAAGATAAGGAACTATATGTAAGTTTCAAACCATTTTTGAATTTTTACGATAAGTTCATTTTTTTGAATGTTTAACAAATTTTGTAGCTATTTTTAATAACAATGTTTATATTTTGTAGGAAGCATTTTGCGCCGAGAAAGTTAGGCATCCCAAGAAATCCGATAACGAGATTTGGTTCGACTTGGTAAAAGGTTTCAAGAAGGGGAATGTGTACGGAATTGGCTCGGCTAAGGACGTATTTTACGAAACTCCAAGGGGAAGAATGTCATCCAGCTCAAAACAAACCTACGAGCCGGGAGTCGTAGGAAAACTCCAAGCCCAACTTGACGAGGAAAGAAGAAAAAATGTCGAAAGGGATGAGGAACTCCGGATAATAAAAGACAAATTTAAGGCTTGGGAAACCATGTTCGACAACTGCAACCAAGGTCCGACTCCCTTTCGGCGAGATTATGCTGAAGGCAATGGAGGTGGTGGTATGCACGCCGAAGCCAATATGACCCTTGGCTTTTGATATTAGTTTAGAAACTTGTTAATTGTGGTTGTTTGAACTTGGTTTTGTTAACCTTTAAGAAGATTTGTAACCTTGAGACAATTTTCTTGATATATATGAGGATGTTCGTTTCTCATCGTGTTGTTGTAAATGTGTGAAATTGTGGTTGTTTTCTATTGTACTTGCAGGTATGGTATCGTAATAAATTGGCAGGATGAAAACAGAATTTTTCTTGCAATAAAACAGGTGTTTTGGCGACTGAAATGTTCATTTGGCGACTATTTTCAGTCGCCAAACCCCCTGTATTTTTACAAATTAAAGTGCCTTTGGCGACTGATTGGCGACTGAAGGATGTAGTGGTCGCCAAATTGGCGAGTGATAGCGACTGATTTCAGTCGCCAATTTGGCGACTACTTAACCTTTCAGTCGCCAAATTTCAGTCGCCATATTGCCAATTTGGCGACGCTTTATTCAGTCGCCAAATTTGGCGACCGAAATTAATCGCCCGAATTTTTTTTGGCGACTAATGACTGCGACTGGGTCTTGGCGACTGAAATCAGTCGCCAAATTCATTTTAGCGACTGAAATTAGTCGCCAATATCGGTCGCCTGAATGTTGTTTTCTTGTAGTGAATTAGGGTTACATAATTCATAATAGCTATTAAACACAATGATAGATTACTTACCAAATGAAACCAATAAGTAAGACAAGATGCAATCCTCTCCGGGTATCAGAACTATTAGAGATGATTAATAGGATTTTAGAGTGTTTAGAAGTTTTAGGGTTTGATTATGAGAAGCCAACTGACGAAAAAACCTTTTAATACCTCTTAAATATCTTTAATCAACCGCCCGATAAAACCCGTCAGACCGGTGCACTCTCACTCGGCCGAGTGCCAACTAGGCAGAAGGCTACCTAACTGACACACCAAACTCACTCGGTCGAATACACCTCACTCGGCCAAGTACACAACCCACTCGGTCGAGTGCCTGCTACTCGACCGAGAACAAGGTACTTAGAAATACGGAGTATTACAGTCTTCCCTCCTTAAGAACGAATTCCATTCTCGAAGTTCACAACCCATACTCGTAACCCAATAAGACAAAACATGCCATAACAACACAACAACAAGAAGACCATAATTATGACCTCTAACCAACACGAAATCTCCAACAAACACAATTTAGACCAATACTAAGTCAAACGTCTTACAAAACTAATACGGATTATTACATTCTTTCCTCCGTACAAATGAACTTCGTCTCTGAGGGTTCACACCCTCATTACAAACAAAAGGACCCAAGCATTCAAGCTAACACTAGCATCATCGTATACTAAAGGTACCTTCAAAAATCGTTACAATCCTCTATGACATCATAACCCAAGCTTCCAAAAATACATACATCGACCCTTACCAACTAAAATTCCTTCACAAGAAACCCAAAACTAACACCATCAAACGGTATTACCTATAATAATACCCCAATAGCATAACTAATCACAATTCACCTAACTCAACAACCAATCACCATTCTTTCTAAATATTCCACGAAATAAAGCAAACTACTATAAGGCAATCTGCTCTTCTCAAAACGCTACTACGCCCTCTAACCCAATTCATCATTAAACTCTTACCTATTTCCTTTACTGTCATTATTCTGTCTTACCCAAAATTGCTTATTATCCGAACACCAATACCACCTAATATACCAACATCCCAAACACCAACCATACCTCAACGCCCCTAGAGTCAACCTAAAATTCTCAACACGAAACATTAGATCAATAATTTACCACGATTACTCATAACATCCTTCTGAACTCTCGCCCTATCTCGACCGGATAACACTCAACTTAAAATCCTCCTCCTCCTAAAATCCTAAATTTCATCCTCATTGCCAACGAATCCATTCACCCAAGCATGGTACACTATAACGCCATATCTCTATAATTCTTCTAAATGATAATAAACCACTCGCAACCTCAAGCACGCCATAATCAATTCTCACGACTTTCTCATACCCTTTAAGTCAAGACATCCCAATCCGTATGCAAAACTACCCCAAAAATCAGGCCTCTCGACCAAAATTCTAAAAGAACAAGGAACCCAACAATAACGACTAATAATTCTTCACCGATTAAACTCTACTCTTAAACCCACAAGACAACAGTTAACGAAACGGTAACAATAAAAAAAATACGGCATCTATACATATGCCCAACACATAAATACTGCAAGCTCTCAAAACTCGATACTCTAACTAACTCATGGAGATTCGCATTATCACATGACCGACATAACAGACCACTTTCCGAATGACGCTATTACATAAAACAAGAGACTATACCAACCATGCTAAAGATGTCCTAACTCTACAGACACATATTACTAACATCACATCTTAGATACCGACTAACTACACGAGTAACAGACAATTATTAACCAAAATAATCTTAACAAGGAAGATAGATCCACATATATTCCACACAATTATGACTCATCATTCTCCTTGCTAACATGAAGACAAACCCCTAAAGCCATTACCCTTGAAAATACCTCTTCACTCAACTATATCATTCATCCAAATAATACTATAGTCTCTTCATGATTTCTCAACCCAAACCACGACTAGTCTTCCTCTATCAACACATCTCTCCCCGCAAAACAACCCACAACGTACTAAAATCAATATCTCAAGATAGCTACAAAATATAATCACAGTAAGCTCTCACATTCCTTTTTGAGACTTAATAGCTCTCATCCTTTCTTTAGTCCAACATTCTCATGAAAGATTCCACTAATGACTAACAACTCTATCTGAATATTCATTCATAATTTCTCATTTAAATCTCTTGTCTCCCCATTACATATATCAACCCAACACTTCAGACCGCCAAATTCAATAATAACGATATTCTATCAATACACCACCAAATACCAATACATCTCACACAAGCCACTACCTAGAGTACTTCCAAAGTCATAATGATTCCACCAAACTTTCCACAATATTTTCTTCGATTACTAACCACCAATTGACCACAAACGATTATTCGCCAATATATATATCCTATTATTTTATCACAAAATCACTCATCTTCTCATTCAAAACTACTACCACCTGATTCTTGTAGTGCTTCCCTTCTTATTTCTTATCGAACTATCCCCTTTGCATCTCTAACATTTGCCCCAAAATATGATCCTTTAAATATTCCTCTTCCTCTTGTCTCTTTCCAACTCATGATTCCAATTACAATCATTTCATGAATTCATAAATATCATTCCATTTATGTTATTCTATTGCTTCAATTACTCTTTTGCTTTACCAATTCGCTATTTATACTTCTTTCAATTCACACCAATTACAATTACTAATTATCCCAAAGATTCACTCTCACTATCTAGTCCCCCAATAACGCGACTACCTCCTTGTTGCCTCAAGATTCCACACTCACCAACACGTCGCTACACCCTTCTAATCATACGCCATAATAATTTCTATATCACACTATTTTCCTTTATTTATTACTAATAAGCTCAAACAATCAATGAAACTCGTCATAAATATTATCATCATCTATCCGTGACATACCTCAAAACGATGCTTACCTCATATCATACTTTCCATAATATTTCGTCTGCACGGTTGACTCTTAGTTATACGGATTTTCACCAAAACAATAACATCCAATTCCTATTTACACATCAAGCGGACTAAGCTCTCTAGGTACCATCATCATTACATTCTTCAATATCGATCCTCATCGCATATATCCCTAATCAACTCAAACATTCACTTATAGTTTATTCACTTATAGAATCCTATCATGATTGTATTGTTAAAGTAAGAGAACCGTGCCAAAAAAGAATACGTTTGGTTCTAATTTCAGTAGTTCCATTCACCGAGAAGTTAAAGCTCGATCTTGATACAAGCATGAGTAGTTACCACGGTATGATTGATATCAACCGTTGTCCATCTCTTGATAAAAAATAAGAATTTGTACCATTGAGACGAGACGATTGGTTGAATATCATATGGTAGAATCCTACGAAGGCTGAAATATACAGACTGTGAACAGAACGAATGAGAATCTATAATATCAAAACACAAATTAAACCCCCAATATAGTTTATGTTTCACCATGGGTAACACAAGATTAAGTGTATGAATCATCTCAAGCAGAGTTGCCAAACAGTAAAGCATGTTAACCGCGTGTGCACCTACAACTCGGGGGCACTCGCCCACAGAACCTCATAGAAGGTATGTCGTGGGTTTTATTTGACCTGTAACGCTCTAAAACAGATGAAATGGTTGAAAGGAGTTAGCAATTATGAGTCACCATCAAGTTATTATAGAAAATTTAAAAAACCGTTCGGATAAACTTTATAATGTGGTCTTATTAGATTGTGCATACAAACTTTAAGAAGATCTACACATATCCATGCAAAACAATGAAAGATTCACATGCAACGTTAAAACGAGGTTGGTTTGAGGCGGTCAACGTTATCTATCTGCATGGAATTATACTGCGAGTTTCTTCTGGAGATTGTGTACTGAATATAGAGTGATATTCTCATTTTTCTTTATAGTTTTAGCATGAATATACTGCGACTTTACATATATCAACTTTTAGCAATATTCTCGTTTCTCTTTATAGTTTTTCATCAATTTTTAAGAAAATTGAACATATTTTTTTGCAAGACGCCAAGCTTAAGAATACCGAAGAATATCGTTTCTTGTCAAAATTAAATCTACTTGGGGGGAAGCACTAAAGTGTCAAATACAACATATGGAAATATGTTAAGGAAAAGGTGCGCTCTCAGCTTAAGAGACGACATACTTTCTTTAATTTTCATATCTTTCGTAATGACTTGTTTTCTTTATGTATAATAAAGGGTACATTTCTGTTTACGTTCATGCACGTTTTGCTTTTACAATCAAACTCAGGTTTGTTTTAAGTAAGTGTTACTATGACATTTTTTATTTATCCTGAAGCATTTTAAATTCCGATCACTTTTAAAAACCTGGAAGTGGAGATTTGAGATTTTACTATAATTACTTACCGTATTTATTATGGTACGGGATATTCTTTCTTCATCTGGGTTTTATTTTAAGAAGAAAATAAGATAAAAGAAAGGACACCACATCACATAGTGAAACTCAACTACCATGCTCGTTGATAGTTTGCCATAAATATTTCAAATGAAGTTTGCAAGGTTTGTATCAACTAGTTATCTCTAATCCATTCTAAACGACCCAGATGATTTTTCGTGGTCTACGATGTTTTGACTACTTTTTTTTTTGTTTATATAATATGTTTTAGGTCGCAATTATACTTTCCAAAAATTCTTTTTATAGCAAAAGTAAATGTGTCAATTTTTTTAGTGCGTTAGATTTTCACAGTACATATTTTACTCATTTCAGTACACAGTTGAAAATTATGCCTCTCACATTTCCCCTCCTATTTTCCCTCTCTGACTTTTCTCTCTTATATTCTCTCTAATTTCACATACCGATTCTTCCTAATTTCGTATCACCTTACTTCCGGCTCATGTCGTCGTCGTCGTCCTCGGGGATGGGTTCGCCGGCGGAGTTGGTTGCCGGCGTTGGGTTGCGTTGGGGTGGCTTAGGGTGGTTGCGACGGGCAAGGAATCTGGGTTATGGTGGTTGCCGCGGTCTCCGACGACAAGGACTTTGTAGGCCTACTAGGTCGCCAGTGTGGGCCGATGGATAGTTCGAGGGGGTTCGGGTCTGTCGGGGGTAGGTGGGTCACGGTTAGGGTTGCCAATGGATCTCGGAATCTATCCAGATCATGGGATCCAGTACCTAACGGGTCAGATATGGATCGCAATATTTTGGATTTAGTGGATAAGGATATAAATCGGATACATATATATGCGTAGAAATGGATCGGATATGGATCCATAATGTCGAGATCCAAATCCTACCCTAGATCATTTTTTTATTTTATTTCGGAATAAAAATTAAAAAACATGTTAAAACAAATAGTACAACTATATCCGGTTCCTAAATTTTTTTATAAGAGTAAATTAATAATTACTCCCTTATAAGATTCACTTTTCTAAACTTACTCTCTTATAAGTTATTTTGCTAAAATTACTCCCTTAAATATGCACTTTTATCAAAAATTGCTTCAAATTCCAATTTAAGTCACTTATTTTGTCTGTTTTTGAACTCTCCCTCCATTTGTCTACATAGTTTTACCTTTCAAAGTATAGATTGACTAATGTACAAACGAAATAAGTTCAAAAATAGACAAAATAAATGACTTAAATTGGAATTTTGAAGCAAATTTTGATAAAAGTGTAACTTTAGGGAGTAATTTTAGAAAAACAACTTATAAGGGAGTAAATTTAGAAAAGTGAATCTTATAAGTGAGTAATTATTAATTTACTCTTTTTATAAATTAAGTTATGATTTTTTTCTCATTAATATTTTTCGGTAGCAAAATATTCTTTTTAACCGCTACTTTATTTTATGATACTTTATTTCGATATCTTTACAACTTTATTTTTAGCATTTGTATAATAATGTAAAAAAAATAGTATATTGAGTC
>JAIUZE010005604.1:0-22697 GCA_022085475.1 Heliosperma pusillum
TAGTAGATATGAGGCGATATGATATTTGATTATGATTTATATGCAAATTAGTCACATGATAGGATGTTTTTCCCGTGACTGTTTGATTATATGGTTGGTGTCGTGTTGACTAAGTACCCATAGAGAATTATGCGTATATGGCGTCTTGACCATTCTAATTCTAAATGAGTATCTTGGACCATGACATTGATAGGCCCGTACTGTCTTTAACGAGTATATAGTTCACTGCTTGATAGCTTTTGTGTCCCGGCTTGGTGGGTTTATATCCAAGTCGGGGCATGGCATCCTAAGAGTTCCGCTTTTGGAAGGGAGCCAGCTTAAGTACTAGCCATCTCTGCTTAGGGGGTCGCCTAGTAGAGTTTCTCATGTACGGTTATGTAATGAGACAGGGCATGGGTTAGCTGTTGTCGCTAGGTCTGATCAGTCTAGGGCTAGGATGTTTTCCTACCTTGTGGTATAGCCTCGAGTTACAGAAGCTGCTATTGACTGTGCTAAGAACTTTGCCTGTTTTGTCTAGACGTATTGGTCTTGCCATGTTTTGTTAATGATTCTATGAGTTTTAGAAGGTGAGATGCAAGCCGGCTAAGATTGATAGAGTTTGGATTCCCGATTGTTAAATGATTCACATGATTACGTGTTGATTAGGGTTTGAGTGTATCATGGCCATGTTAACGGTAACCTCTGAGCTAGCATACCAGCTTCCCTACCTCGTGTTATAGTTTATTATCGGAGTCACATGATAGCTTTCATATGCTAGGTTATATGTTAGTTAATTGTTTCATAACATGAAAAGCATATCATATATGTTAAGGTTTTGTATTTTCCATATACATTGCTTTTATGTTATTCATGTTTAATTAAAACTCGACATTTCGTGGCTGGGAGAACTCGGAGTTACTCCCCACTGACTGTGGCTTCCGTGTTTATATTTAATGCGGTTGGCAGGTTAGTGATGCATATATGGATACATTGACGAGCTAGCGAGTGAAGTATTACCTTGGACCTATATTCGGTTTCATAAGTTTTGTATATTATTTTACAACAACTTTTTTTTAATTCCGTTTTATCGGGAGATAGGCTCCCGTCTTGTATATTTCTTTGTATAGATAGTATTTCCGTTTTGTAATACCTTTTATGTTATGACACCTTCGTTAAATGTATTATCATATCTTTGTTTATGTAATTAAATTATTTTTTTTCTTTCCGCAAATTTGAGGGTGTTACAGTTGGTATCAGAGCTATTTTGCTCCCGACGCACGTTTGTGTACCCTTTTATAAATAACTTGACCTTAACAAAATAATAAACCGTGAGATAGAAGGGTAAGATGGGTAGATTAGGATTTATGTTGTAGTCTCTTTGTTCCTGCTAAATGATAAGTACTAATCTGTGTTTTAATTTTGCAAGATGCCTCCGAGGATTGACAACACTATATTAGCAGCTCTTACCGTAATTATCCAAACCCAGCAAAACCAGCAAAACCAGCAGGCTAATCCGATTCCTACTCCTGTTCCTGATCGTGAGAGACACGGGAGTTATACGTGGGTTGCTTCACAGCTATCGAGGAGCCAGCCAAAACCTACGATGGCGAAGTTGATCCCGTTAAGCTTTCTGTGTGGTCTGTGGTCGAGAAATGGAGAAGAGTTTTTCTCTTTATGATGTCTTTGAAGAGGACAAAGTCCGTCTTGCTTCTCACTTCTTAGAGAAGGAAGCGGATCAGTGGTGGACTCTTTCTGGTCCTACCGCGAAGTTGGAGCCTAATTTTGGGTGGGCTCGTTTCCGTGAGCTCTTGGAAGCGAGGTTTTACCCCGATGAGTTGAGACAACAAAAGCTGAAAGAATTTATGGATTTCAAGCAAGAAAAGCTATCAGTTCAGGAGTTTACTACCCGGTTCAATGAGTTGGCTCATTATGCCACTCGACTTATTAGGGTAGAGGAAGACAAAGCTTTCTTTTATCTGGGAAAGCTTTCTCCCCAGATAAAGGGGAAGATCAGTAGAGGTTCTACTTCTTTTGTCTCGATCTATAATGATGCCATTTGGGCGGAGAGTTCTATCCGGGAGGTTGCCGAGGAAGCTCGTGCTTCTTATATTGCTCCTAATGCCTTTGGCAAGAGACCCTTATATCCTTCTTCCCGACCTTCTTTTTCTCCCTCTTTTCCAAACAAGAGGAGAAACTTTCATGGTGGACAAGCTAATCAGAGGAACCGTCCCTTTATTCCGAGCAACAACAACGATCTTAAAGATCGTACCTGCTTTCGGTGCAAGAGACCTATTCATCCGGGTGTTGGTTGCTTCAACAAGCCACTAGTATGTTTTAATTGTCAAAAACCGGGGCATAGGGTTAATGAATGTCCCGAGAGGAAGAAGACGGTTTCTACACCGGTTATTTCGGGGCGACCTAAGGGTCGGATTTTTATTATGAGCCGAGCTGAGGCCGAGGCTCAACCTGACATTGGGACGGGTATGTTCTCAATTTATGAGTTTCCGTGTTTAAATTTGTTTTGATACGGGAGCTTCTTTATTTTTTTTCCATGAGAGATCGATAAATTGTCCTATCAAAGTTCCGTGGGGAATGTTACCTCCCCCCAATGCATTACCGTCCGGAGATGTATTTTCATGTTCTTATCTTCATTCCGCCATTCCAATATCCATAAATGGATCTATATTTCCGGCTAATCTTCTACGGTTTCCTCTTGAAGAGTTTGATATTATTCTGGGCATGGATTGGTTATCTACTTATTATGCTCGATTTGAATGCCGTGACCAGAAAATTATTCGTAAAAGTCCTTTGGGTGCTCGTGTTTCTTATCAAGGAGTTAGAAAGCAAGCTAGTGTGAAGTTAATCTCAGCTATGAAAATGTTGAATGTTTTAAAGAAGGGTCATCAAGCATTTCTATGTGTAGTGACTACTTCCGATTCTTCTCTTCCTTCTTTGAAGGATGGTCCTATTGTTCGAGAATTTCCCGATGTATTTCCCGATGAATTACCCCGGATTGCTCCTGAAAGAGATGTTGAATTTTCCATCGATCTAGTTCCTGGAACTGGACCAATTGCAAAAGCTCCTTATCGTATGGCTCCTTCCGAATTGAAGGAGTTGAGAATTCAACTTGATGATTTAATTGAGAAAGGCTTTATTAGGCCTAGTGCTTCTCCTTGGGGTGCGCCTGTACTATTTGTCAAAAAGAAAGACGGTTCTATGCGGATGTGCATTGATTACCGTGAGTTGACCCGTGTCACCATCCAAAACAAATATCCTCTTCCTCGTATTAATGATCTCTTTGACCAGTTACGGGGTGCTTCTACTTTCTCAAAAATTGATCTTAGATCGGGTTATCATCAAATTCCCGTTCGGGAAGCAGATATGCCCAAGACTGCTTTTAGCTCGAGGTATGGTCATTTCGAATTCCATGTGATGCTATTCGGTTTGACCAACGCTCCCGCAATATTCATGGATCAGATGAATCGTACTTTCCGGGAGTACCTCGATAAATGTGTGGTGGTATTTATTGATGATATTTTGATCTTTTCGAATCTAAGGAGAACATGCCGATCACCTTCGAACCATTTGTGGGTGTTCATTCACGCCAAAAGTGTAATGCTAAGTTCTCCAAATGTGAATTCTGGTTGCCCGAGGTATCTTTCCTGGTCATGTATTTCAAAAGCGGGTTATGTCGATCCAGCAAAATTGAGGCGGTTGTGGATTGGAAAAGTCCGAAAAATGTGTCCGAGATTCGGAGTTTCCTTGGTTTAGCGGGTTATTATCGTCGGTTTGTGAAAGATTTCTCCAAATTAGCAAGACCGATGACTCAGTTGCTAAAGAAGGAAGCAAAGTATATTTGGACCGATGAATGTGAAATTGCCTTCTTGGAATTAAAGAAGAGATTGACTACCGCACCGGTTTTAACTTTACCAGATGATGAAGCTGATTATGATGTATATTGTGATGCTTCAAAGCATGGTTTAGGATGTGTCTTGATGCAGAATAGAAAAGTCATTGCTTATGCTTCTCGACAACTCGGGGTTCATGAAGTGAACTACCCGACTCATGACCTTGAGTTAGCAGCTGTAGTACATGCCTTGAAAACTTGGAGACATTATCTTATTGGAGTTCATTGCCGAATTTACACCGATCATAAAAGCTTGAGGTGCATATTTACTCAGAAAGAGTTGAACATGAGGCAGAGAAGATGGTTGGAGTTGGTAAATGATTATGATGCCGAGTTGATTTATCACGAGGGAAAAGCAAATGTCGTGGCAGATGCTTTGAGTAGAAAGACTAGTCATTCATTAAATGCTCTTGGTACTTTACCCGATGAACTAGTATCAGAAATTCAGAAGCTTGAAATACAGTTTGTTGGGAAGGGATTTGATTATCTTGGTGCTTTGACTGCGGAACCCGATTTTTATCGAGAGATTCGTACTTGTTTACCGGAGGATGCTACTTTTGTCGCCATACGAGCAAAATTATTACTTGGGCAAGCTAAGGATTGTGTGGTGGATAATGATGGCTACCTTCGTTACCATGGTAGAATGTATGTTCCGAGAAGTGCCGAGTTGAGAAAGAGAATACTTGATGAAGCTCACCTTTCTCCTTATTCTTTCATCCCGGTGGTGACAAATGTATAAAGATTTGAGACTCACAATTTTGGGGCCTAGGAGGAAATTGAGTAAAGGATCTGTTAGTGAGATGTCTTACTTGTCAAAAGTGAAGATTGAACATCAAAGACCCGGAGGTTTGCTGCAACCTTTGGAAATTCCTCTGTGGAAATGGGAGGCTATCTCTATGGACTTTGTGATGGCCTTACCTAGGACTTCTAGTGGAAAGGATGCCATCTGGGTTATTGTTGACCTTTTAACCAAGTGTGCCAGATTCGTGCCTATCAGAGAAGCTTCGAGAATAGAGGTCTTAGCGGGTGCCTATGGGAAAGAGATAGTACGCTACCATGGAGTGCCTAAGAGTATAGTTTCAGATCGTGATCCGAGATTCTGTTCCCGATTTTGGACAGCTTTGCAGGAAGCCATGGGTAGTAAATTGTTGATGAGCACAGCATTTCATGCCGCTACTGATGGTCAAACTGAGAGAACGATCCAAACCTTGGAAGATCTTCTCCGGGCTTGTGCTTTAGACTTTCACACTTCTTGGGAGAAGTGTTTGCCTTTGGTGGAATTTTCTTATAACAACAGTTATCATGCTTCTATCAAGATGTCACCATACGAGGCTTTATACGGTAGGAAGTGCCGTAGTCCTGTTTGTTGGGATCAAGTACAAGATGATCATATGTTGCGTCCCGACATTGTTACTGAAACGATCGATCAAGTTCAAGTCATTCGTGAACGAATGAAAGCCGCGCAAGATAGACAGAAATCCTATGCCGATGTTCGTCGTCGACCACTTGAGTTTGATGTGGATGATCGGGTATTCCTTAAAGTATCACCAATGAAGGGAGTGAAACGGTTTGGAGTGAAAGGAAAGTTGAGTCCTAAATATATTGGACCGTTTCGTGTGCTTCAAAGAGTTGGTCCTGTTGCTTATCGTCTGGAATTGCCTCCGAACTTGAGCAAAGTTCATGATGTGTTCCATGTTTCGCAATTGAAGAAGTATATCAGTGATCCGAGTCATATTATTCAAGAGGAAGTGTTGGACTTGGAACCTAATTTGGCTTTGGAAGAAATGCCGATTCGTATACTTGAAAGGGCTAACAAACAATTCCGAAACAAGGTGGTACCTTTAGTTCGTATTCTTTGGCGTTGTGGAAACGTCGAATCAGAAACTTGGGAACCCGAAGCTAAGATGTTAGCTAAATATCCCGAGCTCTTTGCTTGAGGTAAATCTCTTTCTTCCTTTCCTATTTCTATTCGATTTATTTTTCGAATATTCCGTTCCTTCTATCAAATCTCACTTCTTATAGATAGATTACTATAAGCTTTAGTTAGAAATTTTAGGAATAGATAATAGAGTTATTATCCTTACTATGAAATTTTTGAATTAAAAGCTTTTGGAAAATATTTTTTAATGATTTCAAGTAGTTTTACCGTCAAGGAGTGTTGAGACTCGTTATTGGAGACGTTCGATAACTAGTTTTCTCATTTATTGATGCGAAAATGGATCTTTTAAAGTCTTTGATTTGGGACGTTGATGTTCTTAACAGCTGACGAGAACCTTCCGCCCCAGTGATAAGACCCTGTAATTTTATTACGAATATATGTTTAACAGTTTTGAAATGGACCTACATATATGTTACTTTCCTTCTTCTAAGTTTCGAGGACGAAACTTTTTAAAAGGAGGGGTGATTGTAACAACCCGAAAAGTACCATATTTTTCTAGTAAAATTTCTTAAGTATACTTTTCAGCAAGGTTAAGTTTTTAAAATAGAATTTATTGTTTCGCGTCGTATTTTGAAATTCCGCGTTCGTATTTGGAATTTCTGAGAGATTTCATGAAAATCACGTTTTTAGTCATCTTTGACTTTTCTTGACTTTTAAGTCGTCTTTGACTTTTCTTGACTTTTTAAAGTCGTCATTGACTTTTCTTAACTTTTAAGTCGTCATAAACTTTTCTTGACTTTTAAGTCATCTTTGACTTTTCTTGACTTTCAGTCAACTTTGACTTCCGTTGACTTTTTCCCGACTCGCCTCATAAGTTTGAGGACCGAAATTTTATTTAAAAAAATACTATTTTTGATTTATTTTTATTTAGATTTATTAAGATTTATCATAATTTAATATAATTATTTTGAATTTATTCGGAATTTAAAGAATAACGTTTACGGTTTTAACCGAACGTCATTTAACTATTCCCGACTCATCGTAAAGCGCGAAACGAAATCGAAACTCGACTTTGGCATGAGTCACACGCGCGTGTCATCGCTTTCCACTCACAACTAGATATTTTATTTGTTTTGAATAAACTAATAATAATATCTAGATATTTTCCTACTTTATCGATCCGTCAACGAAAATTACGCAAATCGAGCAAAAACAGACCCAATATCACCCAACATCACACGGCTCAATTTGCTCTCTAATAGACCTTGATATTTTCATTACTTTTGATTAATATATCATAATATCTAGATATTATTTCACTTTATCGTTCAGTTAACGGAAATTTCGCAAAACGATCGAAATCGGATCCGTCTCCTCATCATTCCACACGGCTCCATCTCCTCTTTTTGTCCTTGATATTTTATTTCTTTTTCATTATGATAACATAATATCTTGATATTTATTGTAATTAACTTTATCGTTAATTATATTTAATAGTTTACCGTAAAATAATTATTAAACGCGAGTCAATTACGGAACAACAATTTCAAAACTCGACATCCACTTTGGCCTATATGTACACGGCTCAACACACCACACTTGACTCACAAACAACTTTTCATTTTACAACAAATCAAATAAAGATCAAAATATCACTTTATTTGATCGTTCTTCGTGTTCTTCGTCGTTCATCATTTGTTCTTCATCGTTCTTGAGCAAAACCTTCATAAAATCTTCGTTTCTTAATTAAATCCATCCTAATTTATATTTCTAGGCTCTCCTCTTCGCTCCTCATCTTCCCGTACGGTTTTATTTCAATTCCGTCAAAATCGTTTTCAAGACTTTAATTATGGAAAATCATATTTTAAGTTCTAATAATGTTTTCTTGTCATTTCTTATAGGGGAAGATTTGAAGACGAGTTTGGTGACTCGTATATCTTAGGAGAAGACTAGAAGACGGGTTTCTTAGTTCTTAGTTCTTATTATTTTGGTGCTACTTGATTTTAGCTAGCTAAGGTAACGATTCCGAGTTACTCGACGATATAATGTCACATAGCCTTAGTTTCTTAGGTTTTAGTTCATATTATGGTTACTAATGATTTTTGGTAGTAACATGTTAAGTAGTATGATTTATATGTTGTATGGAATTTTTAATATGTTAGTATTCTAGACATGTTAGTATGATTTAATTATAATCATGATTTTTGTATGATGGATGGTTGTATTGGATGTTAAAAATGGTTGTTGATTAATTAGAACATGTTAGAAATAATATGGTGTGAGTGATGGTGGTGGCCGGATTAGTTGGCCGGAGAAACCAGCCCAAACCGGCCGGTCCAGGCCCGGTTCAGGCCGGTTCAGGCCGGTCCTGGTCCGGTCTGGATTGGTCCGGGTTTTGGTCTTTGGGTTGTGTCGATGTTTGATTGTTATGTTGTTGTGTTGACGGGTTTTAATTATGATAAGCATGCGGGAATTAATTAGAAACGGTTTTTACTAAAATTGTCAAAACAGCCACTTTAGCCCAAATCAGGCCGTAAGGCCCAAATCAGGCCCATGTGGGTCCGGCCCAACTCAACCCATGGGTCCCACTTTGGGACTCGTGACGGTTTTTGAGTTATCGTCAATTTTATCGTGTTTTGTAATAATTAGCAAGCGAGAAATATTAATAAGTACAATATTTAATTAAAAAGGTTTTCATAAAATTATTATTTCTCACATGTTAGAAATTATAAGACGAGATCGTGGTTTAATTTGATAGCCTTTAAGTCAAGCGGGGGTTTACGTAAGATTTAATTATTCACATGTTAGAAGTTTTAATATAATAACATGTATTGAATATGTGATTTTATGTTCAAGCCTCGAGGGCTAAGACTCTGTTTCTAGCCGGTTTGACCAAACGGGTTTGGTCAAACTAAGATCTAGTCAGCCACGATTTGATGCTGACCCGTCGCGGGACTAGGGGGTCGGGGATTTGTCTTCAGGTAAGGTAGTTATTTAAGTATGGCATGAGCCTAGTAGATATTGTGGGGCGATTAGATATTTGATTATATTGATATGACAATTAGTCACATGATAGGATGTTTTCCCGTGACTGTTTGATTATGGTTGGTGTCGTGTTGACGAAGTACCCATAGAGAATTATGAGTATATGGCGTCTTGACCATTCTAATTCTAAATGAGTATCTTGGACCATGACATTGATAGGCCCGTACTATCTTTAACGAGCATATGGAGTTCACTGCTTGATAGCTTTTGTGTCTCGGCTTGGTGGGGTTATATCCAAGTCGGGGCATGGCTGCCTGATCCGTTTTGGGACTGGAGCCAGCTTAAGTACTAGCCATCTCTGCTTAGGGGGTCGCCTAGTAGAGTTTCTCGTGTACGGTTATGTCATGAGACGGGGAATGGAATAGCTGTTGTCCTAGGTCTGCTCCTCTAGGATAGGATGTTTTTCCTACCTTGTGGTATAGCCTCGAGTTACAGCAGTCTTCGATCGACTGTCCTAAGAACTTATGCTGTTTGTAGAGGTATTGGTCTTTCATGTTTGTATGATTCTATGAGTTCTAGAAGGTGAGATGCAAGCCGGCTAGGATTGATAGAGTTTGGATTACCGATTGTTAACTGATTCACATTATTACGTGTTGATTAGGGTTTGAGTGTATCACGGCCATGTTTCTGAGAGGAACCTCTGAGCTAGCATACCAGCTTCCCTACCTCGAGTTATAGTTTATTATCGGTTTCACATGATAGCTTTCACATGCTAGGTTATTTGTTAGTTATCTGTTTCATAACCTGAAAAGCATATCTTATATGTTAAGTTTTGTATTTAAAAGACATGCTTTTATGTTATTCAGTTTTCATCAAATTCGGAATTTCGTGGCTGAGGACTCGGAGGTTAATCCACACTGACTGTGGCTTCCGTGTTTATTATTTAATGCGGTCGAACAGGTGGCTGATGCATACATGGGGTACATTGACGAGCTAGCGAGCAAAGTATTTACCTTGGACCTATATTCGGTTCATAGTTTGTATATTATTATACACTCTTTTATTTCCGTATTTATACGGGAGATATGTCTCCCGTCTTGTATATTTCTTTTGTAGAATATTATTTCGTTTTGTAATGACCTTTTTATTTATGACACCCTTGTTTATGTATTTAAATTATTATTTTTTTCTTTCCGCAAATTTGAGGGTGTCACACTCCTCTAATTAGTTACTAAATTACTTGTTAAGTTAGTGTTAAATGATCTATGTAACATGCATGCAAATATAAAGACATTATATAAAAGATGAAATTTCCTCACATTGATAATGGAAATAATTCGACACAATAAGAACTCCTTCTTATTGTTTTTGAGCTAATGTAGGAAATGATCCTCAAACAATCTTCAAATAAGAAGACCTCCTTCAAGTTGCACCTAAGATTTACCCAAATAATCTAACCTTATTATTAACTAGATAATAAGATAGATATTATACTACTAATATTAGTATATATTACTACTCTAGTAATACTTAGTAAATATTCGTATTGTGAGAGTTTTAGTGAGAAGATGAATTTTAGAGAGATATGTGAATTAAGCACAAAATCAAGTAAGTGAGAAATGAACAACTATTGTCCATTTTATAGACATTTTGGCCGGACCATGTATGTTCCAAATGGCCTTTTCTTTTGTTATTTTATTCACATGCAATGTAGTAGAGTGTAGTAGTGTTTGTAATGATTTCGGAATGCATGATATGTCATTATCATAAGGTTGCTTGTTTGCATAAACAAGAACAATTATCATCACTACTACTACTACTACCATGACCGGCCATATTTGGGTCAATATGCTCCATTTTGATTTTTGATATTTGTCCCACAAATACTTATTAATCATATGTTTAATTATCTTATATAATTAATTATTAATTTGATCATATAACAATTATATGACACAAATTAATAAACAATATGTACTTAATATTTAAGTGATATTTTACCATTATATCAATATATAATGGGTCATACAATGCTTAGTTAATTTGTTTTACAACTCCTTGTAAATATAATTAACTAATAACCTCTATCTCAAAACCTCAACTAATTTAGTAATTTAACGATTAATTACTAAGTTATATCTTATTTAATCATATTAAAATAAGATATAAATTTATTAGTCAATTATTACATAATTGAAAAATAAACTTAATCGAATTTGAGTTCCTAACTCATTTTCTAATAATTAACTCTCGTACATATCAAATATATGTAATGGACTAATCAACTGTATCATATACAAATAATTAGTTACTATCTGGGTCTTATCCTATAGGTGTGACCGAAAGAGATTAGTTGATCACCGCCGTCATACGACAATAACGTCAAACTCTAGTCAGCCAACCGTTATTGATTTACGTTAATCAACTGACTAATCATAAATATATAGTCAATAAATATCCCAATTATATTCCTTAATGAGATTTAATATGTGGCGCACTATTGTGGAGGACACCTACTCCAACAGTCCTCACATGAGCGGGCCCATGATGGCATAGAAGATCACACGTCTAGGATATTACTGGACGGCTATGGAGTCAGATTGTATTAAATACGTCAGACACTGCCACAATTGTCAGATCTTCGGGAATGTAGAACATGTTCCTCCCTCGTTGCTTTACACCATGACCTCTCCTTGGCAATTTTCTGCTTGGGGAATCGACATCATTAGAATGATCACTCCAGCTGGAACAGGAGGTCACTATTTCATTTTGGTAGCTATCGACTATTTCACCATATTGGTTGAAGCAGCATCCTACACTAGTCTTACCGCTAAAAATGTGGCAAAGTTCATACAAACCAATATCATCTGTCGATATGGTTGCCCACATGAAATCATCAGTGATAATGGATCACACTTCCAAGCAGAGACTGAGCAGTTGCTAGCCAAATACAAGATCAAGCATCATCAGCCCTCGCCTTATCGACCTCAAACTAATGGCGCGGTAGAGGCAGCTAATAAGAATGACGTCACAATCCTCAAGAAAATGATCGACACTTACCGTGATTGGCCAAGCAAGATACCCTTCACATTGTGGGACTATTGCACTTCAGTTAGGACACCCACTGGGGCCATTCCTTTCTATTTAACCTATGAAATGGAAGTTGTACAACCAGTAGAGCTGGAAATCCCATCTCTGCGTATTCTCTTAGAAAGTCAAATCCCAGAAGCTGATTGGAAGAGGGATAGATATGATGAACTCGTCCTCTTGGACAAACGTAGACTGCGTGCATTACACAATGTACCGACATACCAAGCTCGTATCAAACGAGCATTCAACAAATGAGTTAAACCCAGAAACATCAAAGAAGGGGATTTAGTGCTCAAATCAGTCAGAGCTCTCTTACCTGTTGATCCAAGAGGAAAGTTCAAACCTAACTGGGCTGGACCTTTCTTAGTCAAATCCATATTCTCAGGGGCTGTAGTTAAAATCACATACCTAGACGGGAATGAATTTGATAACCCTACCAACCTAGACCAGTTGAAATGGTACTACCCTTAGCATGGACTAGGAAAACGCACCTCGCGCAGCCCCACGTGTCGCTCATGCGACACGGAATAAAACCGGCCCTAGGCCAGTTGAATTTAATGTCGCTATGCTCTT
Organism: Heliosperma pusillum; assembly: GCA_022085475.1. Classification (NCBI taxonomy): domain Eukaryota; kingdom Viridiplantae; phylum Streptophyta; class Magnoliopsida; order Caryophyllales; family Caryophyllaceae; genus Heliosperma; species Heliosperma pusillum. Next base: position 12,414 of record JAIUZE010005604.1, read on the forward strand.
ACATTTTGACATTAGGATAATTCTCATGTCATCAAATAAATTGGATTGCACTTCTTTTAGAGAGTAAGTAAAGCACATGCTACCCTTTTCTAAAGTTCATTACAAGCTCTTGTTTCGAACAATTATTCTTTTACATTTTCTCGAACTACGCGCAGGTTTTGATTTCATTTTTTCTAATGAATACGTAGGCAATCCTTCACATGATTCAACCCGCTATTATTTTGAAATGTGAATAGAAGGACATTTGCATTTGAAATTTGACAAGAATAATAAAGAAAGAAAAACTCATTAGTTTCTTAACTAACTTAATCTTTATTCATTATCCAAAAATAGTAATAATATCTCACTCATATACAGAAATACTAAAATAAAAAGGCGAGGCTAGGATTCTAAAAATCCCACCATTTATCACAACAAATAATAATACTAAATAATAAAACTGACTAAGGCTACTCTTCCATCTTCCCGTTGCCTTTGTCACATTTCTCACACTTTTTGTCTCGACCGCAAGTCGGGAGCTCCTGCGTTACCTTAGACCTAATCACCAACGGTCTTTCTCGAGGTCTAGCATTACCGTGCCTATCTATCACCACCCTTGCAGCAAGATTAGTCCTCGATCTCTTCGTTGGATGCGTGACTAGGAATCCGGCTTCCTCCTCGCCTTCAGTCAGATATTTGGACTTCTCTTTACCAGTCTCATAGATCTTACAGTCCACAGGCTCACGTTTCCTTAGCTTCTCGCGCTCTTCTAGAGTACTAGCCTTCCTCCATCGCAAATATGAGTCAGATACCCTTAGGGAGCCAACAGGAACGGGTATGAACCACATATTCCTTTGCACCCATCTAGCGGCCCATTCCCTAGAAGACTCTGCATTATGAGCCAAGGCAGTCTGTGGAACAGTATCAAGTCTCGGGATCCTCTGCTTAAAACCCACTTGCCTCACCAGTCTCTTCGGAAATATATACCATGAATACCAAGACAGGAATGCGAAGCGACCGAGTTGGATCCAAGGATGATGACCTAGTAACCACTCTAAGATGCCACCGTGGCACAGTCCATCGGATCAAGGGGCCGCATTCATCTTTCAGCTTATTTTCCCAGTAGTTGGGAATCCAAGTTAAGTCAACCATATAGAGTTCGATCCTCATGGTGATCGAGCAAGCACGATATCCTTGAACATTAACTGGGGCTCAATCAATCGCAGGCGCTCCATCAACCATATATGGGGCAAGGAAGAATGTCAAAACAAAACAAAGATAGAAAAGAAAAAAAACGAGAAAAAAAGACGAACGAAAAAATAAAAGAAAAGAAAAAAAATCGATAAAAAAGGAAGGGTTCTTACTTACAAGACGATAGAACTCCCCAGATATGGAAGCTCTCGATTAGCCTTTCTGTTATCAAGGCCAAGGATAATCTCTCCTAAGTACAGACAAGCTGGGCTATTGCGCAGCTTCATTTGTTCCACCAAACTCAAGAAAAGAGGATCTCCCCTCATCTCGTTGTCAATGTGCCCTTGGAAAATATAGCCATGCAGAAGGCAAAACCCAAAGGCCTTGCGCCTCGCAACATATGATAAAGAAGGGTCCCTCCTATTTATGAATCGCTCCATAAAGTCATGCATACGGACACCTTTTGAGGTAACATATCGGTCTACTTCAGCTTTAGTCAATCCAAGGAGCGAGGTCCCTGAATTTATTCTTATACCCTTCAGAGTTAAAGGGTATAACTGGAGAGTCTTCTGGCTCCCATCCCCCAATGGCAGATATTTCTTCCGGGAAAGGAAAAATATCGCCTCCAAGAAAGGAAAATACATGTAACTTTGAGTCCTAGAACTCAAGGCCAGCATCAAGGAAAGGCCTTAATAATTTCACCAATTTTAAACTCAAGATTGTCCCAAGATTGTAGGCACCCATATCATGTTTCTTAACATGAGTGAACTCATTTGCCCATTCATTGATACGGTTTTCAAAGGCATCCATTATATTAAAAAAAATTTGAGATTAAAGAATTTTTATGTGAGAGACGGATTATTGAAGGAGGAATTGTATGAATAAAACCTTCAACCGAGCTTGCTATATACTATTCGCTTTTTCCTAATTTTAACCGGGGTCTGATCAGCCCGGGAAATGACGCAGCAACAGCTGCGCCTGATAGGATATATTGCACACCTATGCAAAGATAAATTTCCCTAGACACAAATAAATGTAGTACGAGGGGTCGAACACAAGGAGACGGGAATTTCGTTATGAAATGCTATGAATGGACTACTATCAAAGTCGGTTTAATGGGTTGGTTTGGTTTGATGTTAAGCTAACTATGATGTAAATTCAATAATATTAAAAGAGTCTAGGGGAGTCGGGTCACTCATGCAAATACGTAAATGCTCATGTTAAACATAGGAATTCTTAATATTGTTTAATTGTTTAGGCTAAAGACACCCATCTCTCGATATTAGTGTCAACCTTAGGTCGAGTCCTAGAGAACTTTCGTTATGACTAGAGTCGTCCTACTACACATGCTTAGTCTAATCTGATTCCGTGCCTCTCGACTTGTAGAATGAATTAACAAATTTAATCAATGCAATTGGCCAAATAACAAAGATTAACAAAACAATATAAGCATGTGATAGAAAAAATTATCAATATCAGTTCATCCTTATTTTAACATTTACAACTTACTAATTATGCATAGCTTCCTTAATCCCTAGACAAATGAAACTACTCACTCATATTTATAATTAAACAAATACTATTTGATATAATAAGCATGATGAATATGAAATTATAAAGGAAATCAACTTGTTAATAAAATGTACTATACTAAGTGAATGACAAACTAACAATTCTAATGTAGAAAACAATGAAACTATGATTAACTAATGCTACGATTAACTAAATGATTCGTAAGGTAAATGACGGAAATGAATACTAACATAAAACTAGAATTAGGATTACCGCAATAGAGAAATATAACTCGGAAATGAAGAACAAATAACCCAAATGCTTGAATGGAAAGATTGAATACAACTTCAAAATGTAACCAAATGTTTGACAAAGTGGTAACTAAATGTTTAGCTAATTATGAAACTAAGAAAAACTTGTGTGCTAAAGCTATGAAAGATATGTGAAATATGAGTAAAAGATATGATGAAAGATAAGTGAAAAGATCTCCCTAAGTGTCGAAGTCCCTCTCCTTTATATAGGGAGAGGGGACTTGAAACGGTTGAGTCACAGAAGCCAAACCCCGATGGGGTTCCCAGGCCCTGATCGGGGCCTCTTTGATCCGGGCACATTGTCTTAATTTCTCCATTTAATGCTTAAGGAATCCTAAGCTATGCCTTTAAACACCTTAATTCTCCGGTTAATTGCATAGTTTAGGGTTTCCTTGAGCATCTAAAGGAGTATCCTATGCTTGAGTTTGTGGACTCCTTGCTTTGGGCTTCATTTTTGGTTTTCTTTCATTTTCATTTCAATCCATTTGACAAATCTTCATGCTTGACTTGTCTTTTTGCTTTCATGGTCCATATTAGCTTGTTGGACTTTTGGTGCTTGCCAATTGTGTTAGGAAAAAGCCTCTAAATACTTAGATTCCTACAAAACATAGCAAAAACGAGCAATGCACCTCGAGTAGGTAATTAGCCCATAAAAATACTAAACAAAGTATAGTTATCATGTAAAATCGAGCTAAATTACGGAGTAAAGTCATATAAAAACTAGACATATCAGCGCCCTTTCGAAGAGTCGCAGCTCTTGCTGTGCCTCTTCCTCAAGCTCTTTCTTAGGATTTCGAGCTCTTGCACCTTCCTACTTCGTGTTCGTCTATAATTTCCTATCCTTATAGGATAGGGGTTTGGCGAATATGCCGAGTTACCAAGATTTTTTTGGATTTCCTAATCCTTGCCGGGTTTGGTTTTCTAGACGATAATCGACATTTTGGCCAATTATGCACACTTATTCGTTTTCTTTTCTTTTCTTTTTTAGGAAAATCATTTCGTTTCCATTTTTTTTCTAAACTTATATATTTTTTTTGTTTCTTTTTTTATGGGGTTACCCTCCCCATTGTCAGTTAATGATTTTTATTTTCATACATTTTTTCGCGTCACTACATTTTCATAGATTTTTTCGCATTTTGTCATATTCAGGCATTCATCTCGCGCTAGTTTAGGCTACCGATACGTCACATGTAAAATGTTTGAGTAGATTATTTTCTATATACTACATGTAATTTATGTGAATTCTATGTAAATTCCGGCAGCATGACAGTAGAAACCGTCAGCTACCAAACTTGTCTTTAAGCTAACCTGCAGGAACAGAAGATATCTTCCAGCAAAGGCACTCAGACCGCCGTAACACAGTCAAAAAGGGAATATATACACAAGACTAGGGGATCTCGCCCTAAAATCAAATCCAAAAATGAGGGTTCTCGCCCGAAATAAAATCCAAATGCACAACAAACCCAAAACGAAGTTCAAAATATCCAAAGTCTACAAACAAAACAAAGACGGCTAATCCTCATCGCCAGTAAGCCAAGCTAAATCTCGAGGGCGGCAATCTCGGCATCCCGGGCCTCAAGCTCCCTCAACAAATGAGATATCTCCTCTCGAGACTCCGTTGTCTCTGCCCCAGACTCTACCAGCTCACGCTCCAAGGCTCTCTGCGAAAGTTCATTTCAAAGATACAAAATGCATTAACAATGAAAAGGGAATGATAGGTTCCTACTTGTAGGTCCCGACCACCTGCGAGTGCCTCAACGGCTATAGCCCGCAACCGGTTGGCCACCCTCCACGGCGCAACATGCCGAGACGGGGCCACCTACATTCAAATACGAATAAAAGTTAAGACAAATGCATTCCTATGCAACAAAGGTGGTCATGGATTGGAAGCTCACCTTCCTCACAAGGTGCTCCCACTCCTCCAAGCAAGCATCAGTCACCGCCGTGCTGAACTCACGAAGCTCTGAGACTGTCGTCAAGCCAGCCGCATCCGTGTACTCATTCACCTCGGGGTAAGCTGGGGGCTCGACGTCCGCCACCTCGATCTCCTGCAAAGATCATATGGTACATCAACAAGTAACTTATCATTTCTCAAAATTCAATATAACAAAGAAGCAAGCAATGCTTACAACGATCGGCCAGTACGCCAATCTCCGACGAACGAACCCCGGGTAATCCTTGCCAGGAAGAAGGAGGGTGTCCCCATTCACACCTGTCAGGTCAGCCACTCTCTCAGCGTCATAAGGCTCCCTAAACATCGACCCTGGAGGATCGACTACACCGTGAAAGCCTCACGAGAGCACTGCCGAGTCAAACGCTCGCCTAAGTACCATACGGGTCCCATGGGCGTCCTCATCAACAACCGACTCGAGCTCCTACAATGTAGGACCTCAGCCCCGAAAGCTGATGCGTCCGGGTAGTCATTCTAAGGCCTCCAAAACCACTAAGACAAAGAAAGGAAGGGGTCATTCCTATGATCCAGTTCTAGATGGTGATATGACAAAGGATCATTCCTTAAGATCTTTCTCCAAAATGAAAGACATGAAAGAAAGCAGTCGGCGGTACTTACGTGCTCTAGCTGCATCGCATTCACGCCCCTCCTGCAGACATCATAAGAAGAACGATGGCTCTTCTTACGGCACACCACCCAGTCCCTCACAATTGGGTACGCCCTCGGCTCAGGCTCCGTCCTCTTGGGCGCGAAGCCTGGAAAGTAGGAGTACACCCACGCCTACAAAAACGGTTATAATAGTATCAACGTCTAAATCAAATATTGATCTTTCAATCAAAACAAGATTATTGATCTTTCAATAAGGTTCAAGGAAAGGTTCATACCTCCAACAACATTCAAGGTGGAGGAGGAGCAAGAAGCTTAGTCGATGGCCTCTCCCCCTTGTCTCCAAAGTAAATCGAAGACAAGAACCACCTTAACCAGAGTTGAGCCCTCTGCTCAGCAGTACAAGGAGGAGGAGCCACCATCTCTCCACTTATCCTTATTCTCGTCGGAGTCCTACCCGCAAAGTGATCTCTAACGTAAGAGCTCGGCACCAACCCAGCTAGAGCAGCCGCCCCTGTCGGCAGGTTTCAACCTATCAGCTGTCTCGCCTCCTCCGAGTCAACCCTCATGGCCACCGGCGGCCACTCCAAGCTCTCATCTCCACACGGCAAACCATAAATCATTCTGTAATCTTTCAAGCTGACTCCGACCTCCCCAACAGGCATATGGAACGTCAAAGTCGTATCCCAGTAACGATCCAAGAAGGCTCGAATCCGACAAAGGTTAGCCCGAATCTTCATCGCCCTGATCGACCTCCAAGCTCGGACCAACTCTCCGAAGGCTTCTCCCTCAATGAGGGCCTTCTCTTCCTCGGTCAACTTCTCATACACCTCCATCATGGTCGTGTAGCCGAAAAAGGACCTCATGTTCCCGGCTTTCTGCAATTTGAATCAAGAAAGTCATCTAGCATTTTATATTTCAAAAGAAGTGGCAATCGGATATGGAAAGAAAACAAACACAAAGGCTTACCATGCTCCTTGCCGTCCTGTACTACAGGTGGATCTTTGCTGCCCAAATGAGATGTCTACCATCCCATTTCTCACCCCACAAAGGTTATCCCACCAAATGGTGTCCACCTCGTCCAATAGTAATCCTCCTCAAAACCTCATCCTCAGCCGCCCCAGTCTCCTGCAACACCTCGGCTGGTATATCTTCTCCCACACGAGAAGAAGAGGGCTCAAGGTCTCTTTGACGTAGAAGGAATGTTACCTGCACATGTCAATGTTTCAAACGTGTCAAACATTTCAAGCAAATCCTCAGCGGTTTCAAACAATGTCAAGCGCATTTTAAGACGTTTTAAGTCATCTTCAAGAAGTTTCTGGTCATCTTTGACCATTCTTTCGAAAACCCGACTACACACGTAGGGTAGAGGTCAATTCAAGTCTAAATTCAATGCTTAATTATAGGTTTGAGTCGAAAATTTGACAGCATTTCGCTATAATAGCGGTTATGTCCTAGAAAAGCGTCTTGCAGAGACCGTCGCAAACTGAAAATATAATGCTAAAACAAGTTTACCCATTACACAAGGGTTCCAGAACACCGAGTTTCATCCGAAATGAGTTACCCTAAGGGGGTTTTTCGAAGCGGTTTTCGAGTCAGTGAGTATCCGTCTCATTTGTTCAAAATTCGGCGAAAATGAAAAACAAGTACATGGCTTTATTCCTAACAAGGCCAATTGTTCGTTCCTAGTGTCAATTTCCCTCATACAAATCAAATGGAGCAAGAATCCCTAATTTTCGAGTTATTTTGGGAAGGAAACCCTAATTTTCAATCCAAAATCAATCAAAAATAAGCGATTAAAGCGAGATTGAAACACATACCTCGATATGTCATAGCTTATGGAGTAATTTGAACAAGATTTCTGCAAGTTTGATTGAGTTTTGAGAGTTTATTCGAGTTTTTTATGATTTCGAATGAATGAGGGTGCCTTCGTCTGATCACGTCTTTATCAGATATGGATAAGCTCGGGAAGGAATGCAGCAATAACTGCGCCTCTTCCAAAGGTCGTAGCTCTTGCTGCCCCCTTTCGCCAGCAGTGCTTCGCCTAAATTTGAAAGTTGGTTACAAGTTCGTTACTTGTGGGCCCTGTTGGAGTAGGTGTCCTCCACAATAGTGCGCCACATAATAAATCTTATTAAGGAATATAATTGGGATATTTATTGACTATATATATGATTAGTCAGTTGATTAACGTAAATCAATAACGGTTGGCTGACTAGAGTTTGACGTTATTGTCGTTTGACGGCGGTGATCAACTGATCCCTTTCGGTCACACCTAAAGGATGAAATCCAAATAGTAACTAATTATTTGTATACGATACAGTTAATTAGTACATTACATATATTCGATATGTACGCGAGTTAATTGTTAGAAATTGAGTTAAGAACTCAAATTCGATTAAATTTATTTTTCAATTATGTGATAATTGACTAATAAATTTATATCTTATTTTAATATGATTAAATAAGATTTAACTTAGTAATTAATCGTTAAATTACTAAATTAGTTGAGGTTTTGAGATAGAGGTAATTAGTTAATTATATTTACAAGGAGTTGTAAAATAAATTAATTAAGCATTGTGGGACCCATTATATATTGATATAATGGTAAAATATTACTTAAAATGTTAAGTACATATTATTTATTTAAATGAGTCATATAATTGTTATATGATCAAATTAACACTTAATTATACAAGATAATTAACCATATGATCAATAAGTATTTGTGAGACAAATATCAAAAATCAAATTGGACCAAACTAGGCCATTGTGGCCGGTTAGATTGTAGTTACATGGTGATGATTGTTGTTCTTGTTTACACTCTTTAGTTACTAATTGAAAGTGACATAACAAGTAGAATATAATCATCACTTATACTACAACACTTCACCCTAATGCATGTGACTAAAATAAGCAAAATGAGAGCCTTGTAGAGCTCACCATGACCGGCCATATTGCCTATAAAAGGGCAATATGGTTGATCATTTTATTCATTCAATTCTTGCTTGTTTTCCTTACTTCTCTCAAAAATCATCTTCTCTCTAAAACTCTCAAATACTAATATTTACTAAGTATTACTAGTTTAGTAATATAGTCATAATATTAGTAGTATAATATCTATCTTATTATCTAGTTAATAATAAGGGTAGATTATTTGGGTTCATCTTGGTGCAAATTGAAGGAGGTCTTCTAGTTTGGAGATTTCTTGTGTTCATCCATATTTGTAGCTCAAGAATAACAAGAAGGAGTTCTTGTTGTGCCCATATATTTTCCATATCAATGTGAGAAAATTTCTTCTTTTATATAAATGTCTTTATATTTGCATGCATGTTACATAGATCATTAAATACTAAATTAACAAGTAATTTAGCAATTAATTAGAGGAGTCTAATTAAGGTCTATGGACTTTCATGTGGTATCAGAGCTAGCTTGTAGCATGCATGTTCATTTTGGACATTTTTTATTAAAGTTATAAGATAACTAATAAATCAAAGATTTTGAGTTAAAATACGATTCTGACGAAACTTTTTGGTGCATGTATACCTACTGACCTCAAAACTTTTGTGGTCAAAATTCGTGATTTTAGGGATAATTTGCTTTATTTATTTTTATTTGTGGCGTTTTTTTTTTTCTCAAACCGAGTACACCATGCAAATTTTATGATGTAAAAGTTAACTAAAAGTAGGCATGTTGATTCTGGCCAGAAATTTTAATATGATCTCACATGCATGTCTTAACTTAAATATGTATGTAAAATTGTGACTCTTTTACTTATGTATTGCTTGTTGATTGATCTTTATACGATAAAAGTCGATAATATGTAGATTATAATGTTCATAAAATTGAAACGTCCATTGTATGCGTCTGGAACATTTTTTTTTGACATTTAAATTATGAGGTGATACTCTTGGTGAAATTTCATAAAGTTTTTTCACTGTTTAACTATATCTAATGTTTTTTTTGATAAAACCATAAATACAAAGCTATTGTTCTAAAATTAATTTAATTTTTGCAGCAAAGGTTTTTAGTTTTATAGTTCCTGGTAATTGCTTCAGAAGATAAAAAGTTTTTGGTTTCAAATTTTATGATGTTTATATTTTATTTTGGTTTTATTTCATAATTGTTATGATTAAACCGTAATATTTAGCAAATGAAATCAAATCGATCTAATTAATGACCAACAAAATTAGTAGTGACTAATTTTGAGTACTAAATCAGTTTAGTTAATTATTTTGAACTTAAATGAGATTTAAAAGTTGATAGTGATTTTTAATGGTTAAAAATCAATAAATCCCGGAAAAAAAACCGAGCTACAATGAGCATGAATGTGTTTAGGGCGATTTTTGCCATGAATTTTGCAGCAATTTATTTAATTTATGTTTGAATGAATGAATGTCATTTATTTAATAATTTATGCAAAGTTTGTACTTAGTATGGGCTAGTTATTTTTAATCGTTATTACCCGTAATGTAAGGGAATAACGGTTTGGTTGTAATTTTATTGCGATCTCGTATCGCCGGTTTGTATAATTTAATAATTTTATTTTATAGAATAAATGTATAATAGGAATTTGTATATTTGTATATTTGTCATTATTTTTATGAAGACCGGTGACTCCCTCAAGACGGTGCCATTTTGGAAGATGTTCCAAGTGAAGAGGCAAGGGACCAAGGAGTTGGTTTCCGAATTTGTAACTATCTAGTTAATTTTGATTAGCTAGGTGGCCATACT